>JAPYZC010005981.1:0-19183 GCA_030522665.1 Ichneumoninae sp. A BG-2022a | reverse complement strand
CGTAGATCCTTATAGATCTTCGTAGATCCTTATAGATCTTCGTAGATCCTTATAGATCTTCGTAGATCCTTATAGATCTTCGTAGATCCTTATAGATCTCCGTAGATCCTTATAGATCTCCGTAGATCCTTATAGATGTTCGTAGATATTTATAGATCTTCGTAGATCCTTATAGAGCTTCGTAGATCTTCATAGACCGTCGTAGATCCTTATAGATCTTCGAAGATCCTTATAGATCTTCGTAGATGCTTATAGATCTTTATAGATCCTTATAGATCTTCGTAGATCTTTATAGATCTTCGCACATACTTATCGATCTTTATAGACACTTATAGATCTTTGTAGATCCTTACAGATCTTTATAGATCTTTATAGATCTTGGTTCGAATTGATCCAATTGTTATCCGCTGGACCATCCATTGTTCGAACTGATCTGAAAAATATGTATGTATGAATGTATAAAATAACATATGTTCTTCTCACAGCATAAATCGTTGAGAAAAAAAATGCGTGTATTGAAGGAAGTTGGAGGAAGTGTAATTAATGAATGCGTAACTTTTGCGTGTACAATTTTTTTATTTTATTAAAAATTCGTAAATCTTATTTGGATAAAGACAGGAACAGCGCTATCAAGGATAAATCTTAACACACTCAAGTACAAGGGCCTCGGGCAATTCAACATCGTCCGATGCGTTAACTAATCCGACGGTGGCAATGAGGAGAAAGAAAGAACAACATGTTGGAAATCAACGTTTCGTTACCGTGACTAAGGAAACATTGGGTTTTTTTTTTTTTTTTTTTCGTTGCTCGATACGTTTTGAACATTCGAATCGACGCCGACGGTTAAGCGGGAATAACGCACGCCGTGATAGAGGGAGAAAATTACGACGCCAATTGCGGTGACGGGTTGGTGTTGCTCGATCGACTGATCGATAAATGGAATTATTATTATAAACTCGACGAAACGGAGTACGGCTGCGTATCGATTTTTTCGGGCTGCCCCGGTGAATCCTGCGGCGAACAAGTTCTCTCTGATACCTCGACGATTCCTTCGTCGGGTCTCGAGCAATCTTTTTTTAGACCGTCTCGTACCTGTCCCTTATCGATCGCGCCAGGAATATCGCGAACCAAATGCCCACAGCCTTCAGAACAAAAAAATTAATAATTAATATAAATTTAATATTTCATTAAAATTTGATATTTAATTAAAATTTGATATTTTGTTTATCGATCTGTTATAAATGATAATTTTTTTTTTTATTGATATATGTGAAAAGATTTTTATTTGAAAAAGTCGAAAGTGACAAAATTTACCTGCACGAATGCAATTCCGATTCCAACGCCGCCGAGCTGTACGGCGTGGGCCCTGATAAATCCTTGGAACTTCCAGAGGCAACCCTCCTGATGCAAATTTGTCGAATTCATATCGCACACCATCTTACCCACTGTTCCGAACCTCAGCGTGCAACAGGACACAGGTAATTCGTTGTTCATCACCGGCAGCCAATCGGTCGCGTTGTTCGCGCCGCAACAGTTGAACTACAAATTACAGCGACATAAGCAATGTAAGATAAAAAAATAAAAAAATTAAGATATTTATTTTGCTTTCTCATAGAAGATTTGCTTTTACGAACATAACAATTTTCAAGTTATTTGAGAAAGCGATATCCAAAATTCAACTTTTATGGGGAAGCGATGTAAAAATGAATCATTTAACTTTTATGAGGAAGCGATATGCAAAATTGAATTTTCAACTTTTATGAGGAAGCGATACGAAAAATTCAATTTTTATAAAGACTTTTATAAAAAAAGTGATATGAAAATCGCAATTTTCAACTTTTGACAAAGCTACATGAAAATTTCAATTTTCAACTTTTGTGAGAAAACGCTATAAAAATCGCAATTTTCGTCTTTTATGAGAAAACGATACGAAAATTGCAATTTCCAGATATCTTATTACTTCTTCCTGAAGAGTGTCCCATGCTTTGGCAATTTCGGAGCCGTTGACCTTGTAGGTCGGCATCGTGTCCATCATTTTTTCACTAATGACATCTGCGGCGCGAGTCCTAAGCACATAGCCTGAGATTCCGCCGGCCAATTCCAGAATAAAGACGAGTCCCATCAGCAGGGCAAACTGAAAAAAAAGAAGAACAAAAATCATCAACTTTATAATTTAATTATCAACAAAATAATTATTTAATTATTTAATTTAATTATCAACATAATAATTATTTAATTATTTAATGTATTTATCAACATAATAATTATTTAATTATTTAATTATTTCATTTAATTATCAACATAATAATTTTTTCTTAACATAAAAAAAAATATTTTTAGATTACAAAAAAAATGTAAAAAATGTTCCGATGTTCCGAGAACGGAAAAAAGGTTTGCGCAACGGGAAATAGCGCGATTGGATTTTCGTCACGCGAACTCAACAGCCGCTCGCGAGCTCACCGTTACGATCATGCAATAGTTTTCTCGCACTGCGCCGCAGCATCCGAAGAACGCGATGAAGAATATTATCGCGCCGATGGCGATCAGCAGATTCGGCGCCGAGAAGAACTTGTTGTCCAGGAAGTGCTGATAGTTGTGATAGACGGCGTGAATCGTCACCCCGGTCGACAGCAGAATTATTCCCGTTATCTGAAAAAAAAAAAAAATAATTAAAATAATTAATTCGTGTTATTCCAGGCTGTTGAATCTACACGTGTTTACACGTTCGTTTCCGATATCCCCGTTAACCCCTCGGGACATTCCCGGCCCGTATCGTCGAGCGGCACGACTGAAACTCGCGTTTTATGAGCTGATATAAAAACGAGCTCGAAAGTCTTCGATAATCATTTTAAGTAGTTGGAAATAATTGAGAATTATTTTTTAATAATTAGAAACAGCTGAAACTTATTTAAACGTTGCTGTAAAAGTGCAAACTTATTAAATGTTTGTTAATAATTGTTAAAAATGATAAAAAATAATTGAACATTTTTAGAAGTATTTAAAAATTGTCTTTAAATCATTAACAATGGTTTTGAAGGTACAAATTTATTTAAAATAATTAAAAAATAGCTGAAAATAATTACAAAATAAATAAAAGTAGTCTTAAGATTTATATCTTCGTTAGTTATTGATGTACTCATAAGTACTGATTATGAATGTATGTTTTTTAAGCTCGGCTGTACCGTTCCAATTGTTCCTTTGGACATTTATTGTCCTGTAAATGTAAATAAATAAATAGATAAATAAATAAGAATCATTTTTTAATTATGTCAAATCATTTATAAATCATTTGAAAACCATTTATAAATAATTTGAAAACCATTTATAAATAATTTGAAAATCATTTTTTAATTATTTGAAAATCATTTTCAAATTATTTGAAATTCATTTTCAAATTATTTGAAAATCATTTTTAAATGATAAACATTAATTTTTTCTGCATTGAGGCGTGTAGAATAGCGACGAAAGGGTTGAGAATTTGAAACGCAATTGATACTTTGTCCCGGTTGTTCTGGGGCTTCCCCACGCTGCGCGGATACTTCTATACGTGTCTCCCCGTTTCTCGGTACACGTGAGGGTGCACCGTGTGCAACGTAGCGTGGAGCTTAATGACTGACGAAGCCAATTATTGTTTCCCTGAAAGCGATATTCCAGCCGGTCACATTTAACATCGTCGAAGCTACTTTACGATTTAATACAATTCTATTTTTGAACGTTCATCGAAAGGCTCGAAGTCGAATTTTACTTTAAAATAAATAAATAAATAAATAAATACTTAAATAATGAAATGAGTACATAAATAAAAAAAAAAAAGATTTTATTTATTTCTTTTCAAGTTGCTTCCTGATGGAGAAATATCTCGAGACATTAAATTTTCCTTTCGTCTGAAAAATGCTCGATAAAAATTTTAAGCGCGATAAGAGCAGCCGTGATTATTGTGACGTAGCTTCGCGAACAACAAACGATATAAATGCTCGTGTCTTGTCGCGGTCGCTCGTCGATTTTATGACTCACAGAAATTTTATTCCGCGGACAGAAATTTTTTTCGAATTTTTGAAATCGTCGGTTCGATTATTTCCCAATATCTGGATTTGATTCCTCGATTAAACGAATCCCAAAAATGTTTAAATATAAAAATCGAATTAATTCGAATCGGGGCGAGAATTTTTGAGCAAAGTCGATTATAAAATTGCAAAAATTCGGAGCAAAGTCGTTTATAAAATTATAAAAATTTGGAGCAAAGTCGTTTATAAAATTATAAAAATTTGGAGCAAGTCCGAATCGAATTAATTCGAATCGTTACGAAAAATTTGGAGCAAAGTCGATTATAAAATTGTAAAAATTCGGAGCAAAACGAATCCAATTTTTAAAAATCCTTGAAGTCGTCGATTCTATCATTTCCCAATATGTCGATTCGATTCCTCGATTAAGTCGATAGAAAAAGAAAAAAAATCAAATCGATTCAAATTTCAACGATAAAAAAACAATCGATAAAAAAAATAATAATAATTCAACCCGTACGAAAATTTTGGAGCAAATACTTTGAAAAATACTTGTTTCTCAAACCGCCGGAGAAAACTTGCAATTGCACTCGACCCATTTTCATTATAAATAAAAAAACAAATAAAAAACAAACAAATAAATAAATAAATAAATAAATAAATAACAAATACATAAATAAATAGCGAATCGTCGTCGGGTTTTTTGCGTGAAAACTCATGGACGAAAAAAAAAAATTCCGTTCAAATGGCTTGAAATAATCGTTGTTTCGCATGTGCTGCGGTGTCCGAGCGGTTAAGGAGATGGACTTGAAATCCATTGGGTTCTACCCGCACAGGTTCGAATCCTGTCCGCAGCGGATTTTTTTTCCCTCCCTCAAAATATTTTTTTTTTTGCTTTCCTTTCTCGACGAAAAAAAAAAAATCACGAATTCCCATTAATTCGGCGAAGGATTGCCGGATTGTCGAGTCATCGTCGAGACTTTGGCTTTCGGCAGGCAAATGAATAAATCGCACCGGCCTTGCGGCGTAAGGCACAGCGTGTATGCGCGACGCGGAAGAGATGCGCAGAACTGTGCGCAGACGCGCGCCACTCCGCGCATCGCGGACGGAGCAAACTTCCCACTTTTAATTATTTCTCTAATTTCCTTCTTTTTCCTCCACAGGCCGAATCCTAAAAGTGAAAGTGAAAAAAAATTATTATCTTATGAAGAAAGGCAACGGCAACGGCGAAAAATTTTTACACAAATTTTCATGAAATTTAACTAATAAATTTTCAATGGAAAGGTTAATTCTATCGAAATTTCAGTACTTCACAAATTATCGCCAAATCTTTTATTTTCTGATTGTAAATGAATACCTTGATTTTTTAGAATTCATATGAATTTTTTCAGAATTTTTCTATGGTTAAGAAATTTGTATTTCGAAATTAAAAAAAAAATATGAAGCCTAAAAGTGAAAGTGAAAAAAAATTATTATCTTGAGAAGAAAGGCAACGGCAACGGCGAAAAATGTTTATACAAATTTTCATGAAACTTAATTAAGGCTAATAAATTTTCAATGGAAAGCTTAATTCGATCGAAATGTCAGTACTTCGCGATGTGCCGAAAATCTGAAAAAAAATCCATTGATTTTGTACAACGGTAATGTAAAAAAGTTATTAAGAAATTCAAACAAACAAGATTTCGATGTATGTAAAATAGTTTGTACTTAATCAATTAATGATAATAAATTTAATGAAATGAATTATTTGAAAAATCGATTGTCAGAAAAAAAATAATCAGAAAATCTTTTATTTTATGATGTTAAATGAATTCCTCGATTTTTTAGAATCCATATGATTTTTTTCAGAATTTATCTATGTTTAAAAAATTTGTTTTTTCGAAACTCTGAAAAACCTTTGCACGAACTTCGGATACGTTTAATTCCGGGCTTAAAAAAATGTTGAAAAGCGGTAAATTCAAATACGAAAGAAAATATTGAAAAAATGCATGTCTTGCTTCTAGAAAATCAAGCAATTCTTTTGAACGGAGTCAAGAAATGTTTTAAGTTTATTTTTATTATACTATCCTAACTTTTCGGCATTATTATTATTATTATGCAAAATAAAAGGTCTTGACATTATTAATACAGTTGATTTTTTTTGCGTACTTTTGCCATATTGCGAAATACCGAAATTTTGATCGAACAAAACTTTTGGTTGTGAATTAATCGTCGCATTTCTTACGATCCAACGACCGTCTGCATAAAATCCGTAAAATTCTATACCAAACATTGTTCAGTGTCAGTCAATTCGCGTACCAAATTTTAACGCGGTAAATCCAGATTCTCCGAATTACAGTTTTCATCCCTGGTATTTAAAAGCTTTTCAAAACCTCATCGTACCCGATTATTATTAATATTATCAACATTAATTATCCTCAATTTTATTTGTATATCAAACGTTTATAACGAGTGCTCGAAATTCGTGAATGTGATTTCAGAACGCGTACGTCGTTTCCTAGTCGTCCCAAAGACGAAAAAATAAAAAAATGAAAACATCTAAAAAAAAATCATCGTTTATTACTAATTGGTAAAAATATCCTGTAAGAAATATCCTTCGGATCGAAGGTCTCCGAGACGCGATATCGGAACGTCGAAAGTGAAAGCGCAGCGGACCAAACAGGTGTTGATCTTGATCTCCCCACGTGTCAAACTGATGTCCAGCGTGGCTTCGAAATCTCCTCACAAAATTAATTTCATCAGATTATAAAAATAATTAAAAATAATTTTTTAATAATAAAAAAATTAAAACAACAATAATAATAATAATAATAAAAGTATTAATAGTAATAATAGAAATAATAGTAATAATAGTAATAATAGTAATAATAGTAATAATAGTAATAATAGTAATAATAGTAATAATAGTAATAATAGTAATAATAGTAATAATAGTTATTATTATTATTATTATTATAGCGTGTCATCGACGATGCATAAAAAAAAACATAGATAAGATTTCGAACGTTATCGAACAAAATGCTCGAGCGATCTGGAACGAATGAGCCACATCGTGAAAAAAAAAAAAAAAAAAATTCTAAGGAAGCATTCGACGTAAAAAAAATAGCGTGTCCGACGTAGATCGATGCATTGCCACGTGACGTTTCATCACGGAGCGTAATGTACAGCGAGCGCTATAGTCGAGGCTGATTCACAATAAAAAAAAAAAATAAAAAAAAAAATATAAGGAAAACCCACATTTTTTTCAGTCTCAACTTATCAGCAAGCGCAAACAAAAATTACCTCGAGGTCGCAAAAATAGACCGCAAGCAGAGTAAATGAGAGAAAAAAAAATCCAATTTTTTTTCCATCCCGAGGTCCGATTTTACAAAACGCAATAAAAATAAATAAAAATAAAAAATAAAAAATAAATAAATAAAAAAATAAATCGCATTTACTCACCACGAAGAGAAGATTGAAAACGAACATAAGGTACTTGACGCACCGCGAGCTCGCGGGCAGCTTGAGGCTCACCATCTCTGCCTGCTTCCCGACACGCGTCGCAAACTCGATCTAAAAAACCCCAAAGAAAAAAAAAACGAAATTAATTCCACTTGCCGCAAAAAAAAAAAGAAACACACACTTTTTAGTCAAAAACCAAAAATAACTAATTAATTTCAGTACAAAACTTTTTACAACATTTTCTTAAAAAAAAAAAGAAAATGAACAGAAAAAAATGTTGATCGATATTCACATTAAGTGGCGGAGTTCGGAGAGTTTTCTCGCCGCGTCGATCGTCGCGTCTCGGGCTCGCTTTTGTGTCTGTCGGGCCGTGCGAGGAGCGCGGCTGCTGATCGGTTTCGAGTGCGCTGGCAAACTACCGAACGGCGTGGTCGCAGTCGTCGAAGCGGTGACTCGTCGAGCGGCAACAGCGTCGGGCAGCGTGCGGCGTTTGCGGGCGACGACGACGAGTTTTAATCTTATCAGGTTCGGCGCGCTGGGTCGTCGGCGTTGGGCGCGAATAGTTAGCGATGGAAGTTGGCGGCGTGTGGGTTTGTATCGTGAATCGGCGTTTGGTGTGCGTCGTCTTGTGAGGAAATTGTGGAAGCAGGCGGCGGGATCTTGCCCGAGAAGACAGAAGAGATCCGACTCTGCTTTACCGACCGTCGGTAAGAGAGCGCGCGCTGATCGACGCGCAACGGCGCGGCGGCGAGGCGCGTCGCTGAGCGCGCACAGCTGTTCGTCTCACGAGCTCTATTTCCTTGAGCGGGGTTGAAAATTAATAATAAAAGAGTTTCGGTGAATTGAATTTGTGATTGATTTGAACGTGTAATCGAATCGAATTTTTAATCGAATCGAATTTGTAATTGAATTGAATTTGTAATTGAATTGAATTTGTAATTGAATTGAATTTGTAATTGAATTGAATTTGTAACTGAATTGAATTTGTAATTGAATTGAATTTGTAATTGAATTGAATTTGTAATTGAATTGAATTTGTAATCGAATTGAATTTGTGATCGATTTGAATGTGTAAACGAATTGAATTTGTAATCGAATTGAATGTGTAATCTAATTGAATTTTTAATTGGATTGAATTTTTAATTGAATGGAATTTGTAATTTAATTGAATTTGTAATCGAATCGAATTTGTAATCGAATTGAATTTGTAATTGAATAGAAATTGTAATCGAATTGAATTTGTAAATGCCGCAGAAGATATCGGAGAAAGAGCCTAAGGAAGCGAATAAGGTGAAAAAAACATAGTTTGCGCATGCGTCAGCTTCACGTTCTGGACCGGACCCGAGGCGAGGCCCGAGTTCGTTGTACGGGTTTTCCCTTGCTTACGGGGCTTTGCGGGACTTCGAGTCTCAGGACGAGGACGAGTGCGTAAGGACGGACATTAATGTACTCCCTGTGAATGCTTTTCACTTCGCATAAGTTTCGGAGAAATGAGAGGGAGTTGCCAACACTTCGTGACCGTACACTTTTCGGGAAAGAGCAAAGCATAAGCGGATGTACAATTTAATAATGCGTCCTTTTTATCCGAAACGTCAACCGATCTTAAATTACATCGATTCGCAAAATGCATCCATCCTTAACATTATAAATAAATAATAAATAAATAATAAATAAATATAAATAATAAATAAATAATAAATAAATAATAAATAAATAATAAATAAATAATAAATAAATAATAAATAAATAATAAATAAATAATAAATAAATAATAGCCTTAGTAAAACAAGATCTGGTAACATCGCGTCGATGCATGTGGGGTTTTGTTTACATCTTCCCCTCAGACCAACGGGCCATGACATTGGCCGTGTCCTTCAACCCGTATCTTCGTATTTGACTGAGGACTAGCGCATAAATATAAAGTGTGGAACGTTGCGTGCAGAAGAGCGAAAATCGTTTTATAAAAATGTATCGCTTGAAAATAAAAATTTATTTAATTAGGATAAATAATTAAGAAATTAACATTTATTTAATTAGGATAAATATTTAAAAAATTAATATTTATTTAATCAGGATAATTTTTTTTTTCTCGCAGAAACGAAGCACTTTTAGGAAGGCGCAGTTACATGCATCTACCTGCGTCGGGTTTGTGCGGGAAAAGTTGAGGCCCCGAACGGTACGTGATTCGACGTGTAGGCTGTGTGTGCGTAGCGAGGTGGGAGTGGCTGCGATTGCCGGTGGTCTCTGACGTGGCCGCGATGTCACGGACCAACCCGATTCTTATACGCTGACCGCAGCTCTGCCGTCACCACGTGGTAAAGTTCGCTCGAGTTTCGCCAAGGAGGTTTTATGTCCGCGAGTAAATAAAAACTCCGCCTCGCCCTTCGCCCGTTCGCTAAATTAAATATCGTATTTTTTTTAAGACGGCAAGAACACTTTAATTTTTATTTTTTTTCTATGTTTAGGCGGGGTTGTAGAAACAATTCTAGAGGGCGCTGATTGCAATTCCAGGGCCGTACGTGTAGGGTTCCTAATTAGATATAGATTAGGTTCCGTGAATGAGGTAATTAAACGGTTTTCCTTTGTCACGATTTGACTCCGGATTTCATTGTTTTTCGATAGAAAGCGAATTTAGCAGGTGCGGAATATAGCGGGTGCTGAAAAAAGCAAAAAGGCTCAAGGTTTTATGGAACTCGCCCATATCGCAGCACGCCCCGAGACTTCAATATTTCCCTTGGGCTTTTAACCGGTGATTTTTTTTTTTTTTTAATTTCATTTGATAAAAACAAACATTCATTTAATAAAAACAAATATTCATCTAATGAAAACAAATATTTATCTAATAAAAATAAATATTTGTTTAATTAAGATAAGTATTTAGTAAATTTTTCTTTTTGCCTGTAGATGCGTTAAAAAATTCTGGGGTCGCCAATTGCAATTGCAGGGCCGTAAGTTTCGTTTTTTTATAACCCGACAAGAAAATGTAAATTTCAATGTAAATTTTTTATCTTCAGAGGCGTTCAAAAATGTTGGGGGCGCTAATTGCAATTCCAGGGCCGTGCGTTTAGGGTTCCTAATGAGAAATAAGTTACGTTCCGTGAAGGACGTAAATCGAGGGTCTTTTTTTGTCGCGATTTGACTCGAGATTTTATCGTTTTTCTATGGAAAGCGAGGTGCGGAACTTTTTTCACACTGGCGTGGTGAAGAAAAGTAAAAAGGCACGAGGTTTTATGGAACGCGCCCACATTGCAGCTCGCACCGAGACCTCAATATTTCCCTTGGGCTTTTAGCCGGTGATTTGAATTTTTTATAGGAACGAGAGCTTCGAGAATAGCAACCCGTATGGCTTGTACTTATACTCTTGCGTTATAACGCCGCTCGTTATATGCTACTCTGCTTTAGGGTGGGGGCGCAGCGGAAGGGGGGGGGGGGGGGGGGAGGGGGAATTGTAGCTGCCATGTTTGATTGAAACGCGACCGTGCTACTTATTTGTACCTCGCCGCGATCGATCGACCAGACCTACCGTAATGTACCGGATAGTTCGCCAATTATGTTCGACTTATCCGAGTGAAGACATTTTATTACGCCAATATTACTAAAATTACATTGTCACATTACGCGCAACTTCCGTCAAGATGGAAGTTATACGTGATGCATCAATGTTATTTTATATATATATATATAGATATATATATATATATATATATATATAATACGATGCGAAAACTCAGAAAAAAATTCCAAGAACCCCTAGTAAATAATCATGAATTTTGGTGAAATAAAAAATTTATAATTTCACCACAATTCATGATTATTTGCTAGGGGTTTTTGGATTTTTTTTTCTGAATTTTTAGATCGTATTTTTTTTTGAGATATCGAAAAATTGAACTTATTGAAAAACCCCTATATCTTAAAAACCTTTGAGACATAAAAGTTGCAGTTTTAAATGAACTTTGGAAAACAAAATTTTGTAGATTTTTTTAAATGCAATAAACGTCAATTTTTATGAAAAAAAGATTAAAATAATTTTTTTTCAGCCAGTATGTCATGTTTTATTTTTCTAAACAAATTTCAGAATATAACTCAAGTGTGTAGAGTGATCTCATATTTTTATTTGGGCGAGATGCCCGTTTGATAGCTATGCTCCGTTTAAGATCGATTATTCATTTTAAAAATCCCTTTTTTTTAATGAAAAAACCCCATTCCCTTTTTTATTTGATTTTTTAACTTCCATTATCGTGGATAGTGTAATAATTTTCATAAAATTCAATGGAAAAATATTCGAATATAATATTCTGTACGTTCGGTGATGGAAACCGGACGAGAGACTAACCGAGTTGACGATGGATTTCAATGCTCATTGAGAAAGTGAAGAGACCCATGAAAGGGTCAGTGAATCGTACACGTCCCACGCGCGATCCTCACAATCGAATTAATCCTCGACGGGCCAAGTGGCTAAGGCAGAAAGGCCAAGTCGCGATCCTAAGACTTCTTCCTCTTTATCCCCCCCCCCCCCACCCCCACCCAGCCCCCTGTGTACCTCAACAGTTTAGAGGCCCGTCAAGCTCCTCGCTGACACGATCGTCTTGACCAAAGCTGATCGCATCATCGTGCACCGAAATTCTTGAAATTGTTTATAAATATAAAAATTTGATAAAATCATTGAATTTTTTTTATAAATATCAAAAATTGATCTAAATCATTGAAAATGTGTAATAAATACAAAAGTTGCCCAAAATCATTGGAAATGTGTAATAAATACAAAAGTTGCCTAAAATCGTTGAAAATGTTTACCGAATCCAAGAATTGATCAAAAACATCGTGAATGTTTAACAAAAAAATATGAAACATTGTTAAAATGATTTACCGGCCGAGCTTATTTTCCAACATGGCATAATTAGTACAAGGCTCGAGTTCGATTTTGCCTTTAAGATTTACCGATGAAAGTTTACCGCCGGAGAGCCATTTAATCTCCATAATGGTAACCGAATTCCGGTGATAGGTCGATGCGCTTCGTTATTATGGAGTTCCGTCGTGTGCGACACTCCGGTCTTCCTTGGATTACCAATTTGGCGTAAGTGCCGTTCCGCCGTCCACAAAGACACTCCGGCATCGATGCAGCCACGTAATAAAGTTAGGGTTTCGTGTTAACGTTGGTCCAACACGCAACGGCAACGCGCACTAACAGAGAGCGTGTTTCCTCGCCCAACGTACAGGCAGGGCCGACCTTTCATCGATCGACGATTATTAAATAATCGGCAAAATTCCTTATCGAATTCTCCGCTACTGAGTTTGTGCTCGATGCAAAAAAAAAAAAAAAATAAAACACAAAACACCTGTTCGTAAGTATAGGTAAGACGGTGATCTGTAGAAACGCTGTGACCAACTTTACGCGCTATAATGACGTCACACAGACCGTCGGTGAAAAATATATCATCCTTCAAAAGATTATGTCTTGAGGCACTAGCATAATAATTTGGGCCAAAAAAACGGGTCATTTTTCAACATATTCAATTCTTTTTTAAGTGGATATTAGGTTAAGGACAAGTTGATGAGTTGATGAGTTGATAGTTGATGAGTTGATAGTTGATGAGTTGATAGTTGATGAGTTGATAGTTGATGAGTTGATAGTTGATGAGTTGATAGTTGATGAGTTGATAGTTGATGAGTTGATAGTTGATGAGTTGATAGTTGATGAGTTGATGAGTTGATGAGTTGATGAGTTGATAATTGATGAGTTGATACTTGATGAGTTGATGAGTTGATAAGTTGATAAGTTGATGAGTTGATGAGTTGATGAGTTGATGAGTTGATGAGTTGATGAGTTGATAGCTGATAGTTGATAGTTGATGAGTTGATGAGTTGATAAATTGATAAGTTGATAAGTTGATAAGTTGATAAGCTGATAAGTTGATAAGTTGATAAATTGATAAGTTGATAAGTTTACAGTTGACAGTTCATAAGTTGACAGTTGACCGTTGACAGTTGATAGTTGATAGTTGATAGTTGATAGTTGATAGTTGATAGTTGACAAGTTGATAGTTGAAAAACAACTTAAACTTCATAACACCTTGTACTGTGTGTAAAAAGCCGACATAACCGCAACAATGTGCTTTAGAAAGATTCCTAATAACACATCAGCCCCGAAAAGCCTCTAAAAAAGGCGACGCAACTCTTAATACCTTTAATTTTCTATCTCCACGAGTTCCCTTTTTTCCCGTCCTTAACTTAACCCTAAGTAAGTCCGCATGGTTCTTCGGTCAATCGCTCGCCCAGAGCCCGCTCAGTCGGCAAGTGCGAACTCACACGAGAGCCGAGCCCAAACACGCAAAACGGGCCATCTTCTTCGGGGAAACCGGAAGTGCCAATCATAACTAATTAATCCCAGTCACTCGGCTCGCAACTGCGGCCACAAAAAGCTGGCGCCCATTTCGCTTGGCCCTTCGTCGCCGCGCTGCGTAGGTTAGGAAAAAAAAACGAAAACTTTTCTTCGCCTTCTCTGCGAAAAAAAAGAAAAAAAAAAAACAAAACTTACACAATGCTTTCTCCGGTCGGCCATGGCAGTTCTTATCTTCGATCTCCGCGTGCGCCGGTGGATAATTTTCTATAACGAAAAGCCCCTCCGAGAGGAATTCCCTCGGTGTGTGCGCGCATCGCACACCTCGCCCTCGCCCCGCTCGATGATCGGCGAACGGCATGGGTAAAATGGCGTCGCGAGTGGGAGAGCGGAGAAGAAAGCGGTCGCACCGCGGAGAACGAGGCGCCGGACTACGACCGAGAGAGATGCGCGCGCAGCGCGCCCGATAAACCCACAACGAAAATATCATCGACACTCCAGAGCGGACCCTCGAAACGCGCGGACCTGCAATCCACAATTCATTGGCATTGGAGAAAAAATTAAAAATAAAGGAACTTTATAACGATAACGTTTTGGAGAAAAAGAGAAAAAAAGTAAACTTGGGCTGAGACTTACAGTAAAATAGTAAAGAAAAATAGAAACTTGGGTTGAAAATGAAACAAAAATATTAAAGAAAAATAGAAACTTGGGTTGAAACTAAAACTAAAATATTTAAGAAAAGGAGAAATTTGGGTTGCAACTAAAACTAAAATATTAAAGGAAAAGAGAAATTTGGGTTGCAACTCAAACTAAAATATTAAAGAAAAATAGAAACTTGGGTTGAATCTAAAATTAAAATGTTAAAGAAAAAGGAAAACTTGGGTTGAAACTCAAACAAAAATATTAAAGAAAAATAGAAACTTGGGTTGCAACTGAAACTAAAATATTAAAGAAAAATAGAAACTTGGGTGGCAACTAAAACTAAAATAAAGAAAAAGGGAAACTTGGGCCGAAACTGAGCCAAAAAAATCAAAGAAAAAAATATAAACTAGGGTAGAAAACTAAGACAAAAATATTACAGAAAGGAAGAAACTTGGGTCGAGAGTCGTCGCGCACAGCGTAGCGAGTGCGTTGTCAGTGTTGTCGGAACAGTGAACGTAAACATAGAGAAGGCGAGCGGGTGGGCAAAAGCGGCGAGCAGCGCCGCGAGAGCCGAGCGAAGGATATCTCGGAGAAGAAAGGCGAACGGTCGTGTCAGTCGGCGTCGTACCGGGACACGGGAAGGATACAACAACGCTGCCGTTTCCTCCGTGTGAATTCACCTAACTGCGAATAAGACAGACGATTAAAAAAAAAATTATCAAAGTGTCGAAAAATAAAAAATAAATAAAAATAAAAAATACATCAAATCGCGATAATCGAAGTTTCGTCGAGCGTCCAACGTGCGTTTTTTTGGAAGACGAGAAATAATACAAAGGCGAAAAAATGGTGTCCGGCGGAATGGCATGCGTCAAGTATCTGCTTTTCCTCTTCAACCTCATATTCGCTGTGAGTATTTTCGTGCCGGAGACTCTGAAAGATTTCATTGAAAAACCGCAATCCGAACGACGCTCTCGAGGTCCGAAAATCGAGAAATCTGAAAGCTGGAGAAAAATCATTTTTGCTTCCAGAAATTGGTTTTTTTAAATTTTTTTATAGAGAAAATCGAGCATTTTTTTTTTACTTTTGCGTGTAAGAACATTTTTTTATTTTTTGAAAGTGAGAAAAAGATTGGAAAATTTTGATGCAATTTTACACGCGCTGTGGAAATAATGGAACGCTATATCGATACGCCATATGCGCCAGAAAGTCGACAATGCACACCTTTTTTTTACTCTCGGTGAAAAGCTCGTGGGGAATAAGAATAGGAATAAAATAAAATTCTTTTTTTTTTACGATACAAAATCCGGAAATTGATTTTTTTAATACTTTTGCCTCTGAAGAGATTTTTTGTTTTTTAAGTGAATAAATATATATATATATATATAATTTGTGTGCGATTTACACGCGTTGCCGAATAATAGAAGACACTATATCGATACAAAGCTCGTGGTAAATAAAAATACGAATAAAGTAAAATTCTTATTTTACAATAAAAAAATCCAGATTTTTTTTTAAAACCTCTTTTTTGCCCCTGAAGATATTTTTTTAAGTGAATAAAAATATATGAAAATATAACTCGTGTGCGATTTAGACGCGTTGCCAAATAATAGAACACTATATCGGTAAAAAACTCGTGGGAAATAAACATAGAAATAAAATATAATGCGTTTTTCTTACAAAAAAAATCCAGAAATTCTTTTTACCTGTAATTAAATGTGTCATTATTTAAAATGAATACAAAAATGTGTGTAACTCGCGTGCAACGTATACGCGTCATCAAATACTACAAAGCACTATATCGATGCCCCATATGCGCTCTGAAGATCGGCACAGCACGCGATCTTTTTATTCCGCGATCCAAACCTCGCGGAAAAACAAAATAAAAATAAAATTCTTTTTCTTACTTCCAATTACTTCCAATGTTTTACTTTTTTAAACGACTAAAAAAGTATATAACTAGCATGCAATTTGCACGCGTGATATATAGAATACTACAACGCACTATATAAACCCCCCATATGCGCCCTAAATTTCGCCACGGCGCCATTTTTTTTAATATCAATCCAAACCGCGCGGAAAAAAATTAAAAATAAAATTCTTTTTCTTACTTCCAATCTTTTACTTTTTGAAACTACAAAAAAAATATAACCATCATGCAATTTGCACGCGTAACATAGAATAATATAGAACTACAACGCACTATATAAACCCTCCAAATGCGCCCTAAAGTTCGCCACAGCGCCATTTTTTTACTTCCAATTCAAACCTTGCGATAAATAAAAATAAAAATTAAATAAAAATGATTTTTCTTACTTCCAATCTTTTACTTTTTTTAAACTCCTAAAAAAATATAACCATCATGCAATTTGCACGCGTAATATACCGAATACTACAACGCACTATATAAACCCTCCATAAGTGCCCTAAGGTCCGCCGCAGCGCGCCATCTTCTTGCGCTCGATCCAAGCCCGTCGGAAATAAAAACGAAGCTAAAATAAAATTTCCCCTCCGGGACGATTTTTTTTCCTTCGATCTTCCGTCGTTCGGGCTCCGGCCCGAGAATAATATAACGCGTCCTCGTTTAATAATCGCGCTGAGGTAGAGTCCCGAGAGTCTCGAGGGCTTCAGGTCGAAGGTAGAGGCAAATGGCGCGCGTGCGCATGCGCCTCGGCGACTCCGTGTTTGCGCAAGGTTGAAGGCGCTATTGTGCGACGTGTTTGCCGTAATAATAAGTAATAAAACACCTATGGGCGAATTATAGGCGGCGGGAGCTCGGGTTGTAGGTACGAGTATACGAGGACAACGACGCGCGGCGTCGAACGGGCGGTCGAGAGAGAGCCGGACGGCTCTAGCGTTTCGCCGTGCCGAGCGGCGCAACAGCGCCATTCCGTACAGGGGGGAGGGGGAAAGAGACGGCGCCGGGTCGCTCGATAAACCAACGGTACAATAAAAAAAAGGGGGAAGAGAAAATGAAAAAAAAAATAAACAAAGGGAGGGGGAAGGGGAAAGTCTCTAGCGGGAGAATGCTAGGCGATGACGACGACGACGCGAGAAAGGGACTGCTATTTTCGTACGGCGTTCGCGCAGCGGAGAATACTTCCTCGTGGAGTTTGGGCGGGAAATTTAAGGTGGCTCCAGCGAGTGGTGTTCTTTTCGTCTAAATTCGAGAAATTCGGGCGAGAATTGCAAACACTTCGCAGTGTTATAAAAATTTGAAAAAATTCGTAGTTATTGTAGGCATTGAAAAGATTGTTTTTGCGTAATAATAGTTTCAAAATGTTATTAAGAAATTGTTTGAAAAAAAAATTGTTGATCGAAATATGCGGTAACTCAACTTTTTTTTTTTTTTTATGAAAATGATTCGTTCATTTTTCGGAATATGTATGAATTTTTACAGATTTTTATCTTTATTTTGATTTTTCTTGTTTTTTACATGGAAAAATGTGCAAAAGTCAAAATAAAGGTAAAAATCTGAAAAAAATCATGTATACTAAAGGTACTGAGAAGATTAATTTTGCATAATAATAATTGCAAAATTGTTATTAACAAATTGACAAAGAATTAAATTCTTTACTCGAGTTTAATGTTTTAGTTTAGTTAAATTTAAATCGAACTTTTATTAAGGAAACAATTTTTTAACTTTTCTGAATAGCTACGAATTTTTTCAGAACTCTGTCTGATGTTCGAAAATTGCGTTTTTGTCTCATTATTCAAATCGCAAAGAAGTTAAAAAATCGCTATTTTCGAACATTAGGCAAAATTTGAAATAATTCAACCGTCAGAAAAATTAACAAATCATTTTTATTAAAAAGAACTTTCCTTTCCGGCTGATTTTTCATCAATTTCTTTATAACATTAAGAAATTATAAAAATGCAAAAATCAATATTTTCTTTTTTCAGACTTTCTCTCTCAATTCTATCCGAATCTTAAACCATGTCAGTCCATACGCTCATCCTACCTTAAAAGGCGTTGACTTAAAAAAAAGTTATATATATTTTTTAAAAAAAAAAAAAAAAAAAAAAAAAAAAAAAAAAAAAAAAAAAAAAAAAAAAAAAAAAAAAAAAAAAAAAAAAGTCGATTTTTTTTTCTCTATTGCATCAGACAACGCTCGCGGTGCAAGATTACGAGATCGGTCCGGAGCGAGCGACGCGTAGGACGCTCCGCGGAGGCGAGCGAGGCGCGTTTATCTTTTTTTTCTTGCCTACTGTTTTTTATTATTTTTTTTATTCCCAAGCCGTCGCGGCGCGTTCTGCTCGTCGCTGCGAATAATTAATAACACCGGCTGTGTTGCCGCCACTACTGGCGCGGCCTTCGTGAAAATCTCGTAGTTTGTTATTTCCGTCGCGGCGTTTGTTTCCAGAGTCAATAAGCCGGATCGGGATTTATGTATATCGTGAGGGAATATAAGTTTGTTTTCCAATCGAGAATAGCACTCATCGATAATCCGCGAAACAATTTATTTTCTCGTCTCCGAAGCGGATAGTTTCAGGAAACACCTGTGCAAGATTAATTTAATAAACTCATCGCGTGACTATTTTATTTATTTATTTGTTTACTTGTTTACTATATTTTTTTACTTGTGTCACATAGAACTAGCATCGTATAATATGTTGCTGTAACGAATGTAGGAGTAGTGTTAGTCCTTGCTTGCCGAGTGTGGCGCTGTACGAGAAGCGTGCGTAAAGTACGAGAAGCGTGCGTAAAGTACGAGAAGCGTGCGTAAAGTACGAGAAGCGTGCGTAAAGTACGAGAAGCGTGCGT
>JAPYZC010005980.1:0-14569 GCA_030522665.1 Ichneumoninae sp. A BG-2022a | reverse complement strand
CAGTACCTTTAGTATACATGATTTTTTTCAGATTTTTACACCATCAAGAAGTACTTGCAATTTTCTCTTATTGTTGTCGAACTTGTGCGAAGTCAGCGCACAGCGAGACTCCCTCCTTAACAACGTTTCTGGGCTTGGTTCACTCCCTTTCCTCCCACCGATCCTGGACAACTCGTATGCAACGGCGAGTCTGAATGTCAGCAGAAAAAGGAAAGGACTCGGTGGCTTCGACGAAATTCCTTAAATGTCCCGTGAATTTTTAATGAAATTTCTTAAACGTCACATGGGATTTTAATGAAATTTCTTAAATATCGCAAAATTTCTCCCGTAACTAAAAAAATAAATAAAAATGTCCAAACATTGAGCAACAACGTTTCGGCTCTTGGTCCAACGAAAAGCACTCGGTGGCTTCGACGAAATTCCTTAAACGTCCCGTGAATTTTTAATGAAATTTCTTAAACGTCACATGAGATTTTAATGAAATTTCTTAAATGTCGCAAAATTTCTCCCGCAATTAAAAAAATAAATAAAAATGTCCAAACATTGAGCAACAACGTTTCGACCCTTGGTCCACTCTCCTTTCTCCCGCCGATTCCGTCCGACGCGTATGCGACGACAAGTGTCCGAATGTCACAAGAATAGCGGAAAAGCGCTGTTTTCATCTAAAGCGACGAGCGCGGTAGATCCTGCGGTGTACTTTATTCAAGATCTTCCTCGAGCGGAAAACCTTGCCGGAGCAATCCTTTTACCTCCACCGTGCGGTCCACCCGACAGTGTATCTCCATGGCGAGTACACGCGCATATAAGAGTGTAATAAAATGCCCGAACGAACGATAGTCTGGCTCCCTGTGTGGTAAATGAAACGAATGGTTTGCGGATTCGTGTGGAAAATCTCGTAAATCGTCGGTGAAACGAGAAGCAGTTACGGTTCCGGTTGTAGGACGAGTCGAAAGCGGGCCCTTCGCTAAGCGATCGTCCCGACCGGGACGATCGAGTGTCGGCAAACGAGGATGAAACTGATCGAAGACGCGGCGACCGATCAACGAGAGGAGAGGCGCGCATCCGGTCGTTTCCCATCAGTCAGAGTGCTCTCCTTTATTTAATTGATTCGGGCTACCGTAGGTAAATCTCTCGTTGCATATCCCCATGGAAACTGGAGCGGCCGGCGAGCGAGGGAGTGAAAAAAGCGAAAGAGCGGACGACAACGGAGCCGCTCGAGAGCTGACCCCGACGTTGCTCCCGGCGGATTGATTGCGCCTTCAAACCGGTGCTCGATCGCGCGAGCTCGTTTCGACAACCTCCGGCCGCTCCGGCCCGTAATGGTTTTACTGGGCTGGTATCACGCCTTCGGTAACACGCCCGAACCACCATAAAATTGAGAGCTATTATCTCGAGGTTGTATTTGTCCACGGGAACCTTAATTAGCGCGACAACGACGGGGTTGCATTATTTCTTTTATTTTTTTTTAAGGTAACAAATTAATTAGTGCCACAATACGCCCACCACGATCATGAATACACTGACCGATCATTATCGGTCAATTGCATTGACTTTAAACTTTATTGTAAAGAGATCTGCATTAACGTTATTGTAAACAGATATTGTAAACCGAAAGACGTAGTAAACGTCTTTCGGTTTTACAATCTCATTTTTGGAGCGAAAGTGACGTACTTCCGGTTGAAAAATTTAATTCTCAAACCGGAAGTGACGTTATACCAGAATTATGCCACTTCCGGTTTGAGAATCTTTCAATTCTCATCACGCCTCCGGTACCACGCCCGAACCACCATAAAATTGAAAGCTATTATCTCGAGGTTGTATTTGTCCACGGGAACCTTAATTAGCGCGACAACGACGGGGTTGCATTATTTCTTTTATTTTTTTTAAGGTAACAAATTAATTAGTGCCACAATACGCCCACCACGATCATGAATACACTGACCGGTCATTATCGGTCAATTGCATTGACTTTTAACTTTATTGTAAAGATATATTGTAAATCGAAAGACGTAGTAAACGCCTTTCGGTTTAAAAATCTAATTTTTGGAGCGAAAGTGACGTACTTCCGGTTGAAAAATTATATTCTCAAACCGGAAGTGACGTTATACCAGAATTATGCCACTTCCGGTTTGAGAATCTTTCAATTCTCATCACGCCTCCGGTACCACGCCCGAACCATCATAAAATTGAAAGCTATTATCTCGAGGTTCTGTTTGTCCACGGGGAACGTTAATTAGCACGACAACGACGGGGTTGCGTTATTTCTTTTTTTTTAAGGTAACAAATGAATTACTGCCACAGTACGCCCACCACGCTCATGAATACACTGACGGATCATTATCGGTCAATTGAATTGACTTTTAACTTTATTGTAAAGAGATTTGCAGAGTAAACGTCTTCCGGTTTTAAAATCTCATATTTGGACCAGAAGTGACGTACTTTCATATTTTCAAACCGGAAGTGGCATAATTCCGGTACGACGTCACTTCCGGTAGAATAATGCGATTTTTAAAACGGATGTGAACAGATTCAATAATACATACGCTGAAGACGCAGAATGCAAAAAAAAAATTATAATAATACGAATCGATGTCTGGCCGCGTGATGTGCAAGACAATCCACGGAAAGTAAAAATTAGTAATATTGCTGAAACTCCCATGAATGGTGTGTCCCGTGATGCAAGAACAGAAATGCCTAATTTGTGAAAAATTTGCTCTTCGAATTAACTTGAATCATAACGCGGTTATGATGGCAACTCTTAATCGCTGTCGAGGGACAAAGTGCTCGGCGTGTTCCCCATTACGACGTTGATGCAGTGTTCCGCTGGAAGCTCTGGTGAAGTAATATTATAACAATATTGGCAGATGCGAGTGGATCAGCGGAACGTATGCTAAGCCGATTGGCTGAACTAAAATTGTCGGAGCTTTTGGTACCAGTATACTCGCCGTACATTATGACGATAACTATGCCGGTACATAGTGTACCGGTACGCGCGCTAATTAACAGAACCGCTGGAAGCGACATATTATGATTTATCCCCTGCAGAGAGTCTCGTCAAATTCGTTCCCAGGAGGATCGTCGTCGTTCGCGGATCCTCCAGGCACGGCATAATGGATTATACGTCAGTGGTTTCGAATATACCCGGAGCTTTACAAAATAGCCGTCTGTAGAACGCCCGCCACCGTGATGCGTGAAACTTTACGATTAAGCCATGCGCACGTAAATCCTCTGACGGATCGCATTCCGCATCGTTTTGCCACTATCGCGAATCGAGACAAATAAAAAGAAGATGAAAATTGAAATTTTCATATCGCTTCCTCATAAAAGTTCAGAAGTGAAATTTTCATATCGCTTTCTCATAAAAGTTCAGAAGTGAAATTTTCATATCGCTTTCTCATAATGTTCCTTTATTCGCGAAGCGCCTCCTATGAGAAAGAATTTTCTGTATTTCTTTGCTTCCTCACAGAGGAAGTTTCGCGAACAAAGGAATATAATGAGACCGAGATATGAAAAGTCCAATTTTTAACTTTTATGGGGAGGCGATATGAAAATTTTTATTTTCAACTTTTATGTGGATGCGATATGGAAATTTCAAATTCCAACTTTTAAGAGAACGCGATGTGAAAATTTCAATTTTCAACTCCAACGCCGTGTTTGACTTTTATGGAAAATGGCTGGCCGATTCAGGTTCAGCGCGAAAAAATACGCAACGTCGCCCTTCACTTTGTCGGTTCTGTGCCCGGCGCGAAAAAATCAATGCGATTGGTAAAACGTGAAATTTATATTTTACTGTCGGAATGTCAAAATGAAATTTATCGGAATTTTTGAGAGTTTCGGAAATTGATTGGTAACTCGGTGAAAGCACAGTGGTTGTGCAATTTTATGAGAATAAATTTTCACTAAATAGGAGCGGATCATGAGAATGATGTTTCACGTCGAAAATCCCTTTGAAGTGAACTAATTGAAAAATAATGATTTCCGTCCGATACAATGCGCTCCTTTGGGACAAAAAAGGGGTACGGGGTAATAAAACATATGTCAAGTATGCGCACAATTCGCACTAGTTAGATCTCGATTTAATAATGTTTCTGTTAATATACAACATGTAGAACTTCGGTCCATCATTGGGTGCGCGGACGCGTGTATTTTACATTACAATATTATTTATTCACCCGACAAAATTCGACGACTGTTTGTGTGACACAATCAAACATTAATTACTGCAACGGTAAAGGAAATCCAGCACTTTTCACCGGCTACATTTTGTGCTGGTGCATGGTCGTACAGTGCGCGACCACATTGAGTTGAGCACTGAAACATTAAGGCAACCAGTCAAGTTAAGGAATTGCGACGAGAAAAAATTTAAGCCCCCATTTCGTATCGATCAAATAACTGATCACAGAAATCACCGTAATTTCTTCGTTTTTTTTTTTTTACAAATTTTGAAAAAAGTAAAATGGGTCAATTTTTGTATCGGAAAAAAATGAAGGTTTTGCCTACTTTTGGATTGGCACGCAAGCCCGTAACTCAACCGGTTGTTCACTGTATATAGTAATATTACACCCGTCACTCTCGTTTTTTGCCTCGTCGTTTCACAGTCTCCGCCCTCTCTCATTCGCATATTTATTTTCACATATATCAAATTTCGTCCATGCCAGTTTACATTATTTTCGGATTGTTCGATAAAAGCGGCCATCGTCAAATATCGACGAGCCGCTGACGGTGTGTCTGACACAGCCGAAAAATTAAATAATATTTACAATTAAAATGTAAACACACTCCCTCGGATATAATGCTGTATGATATGAATCTGATATTTACTTTAATTTATACCATACTAACTAATTTCCTATGCGATATACGGCGTAGATCGAGTTTTTTCTTTTCTCCCAATTAAATTTACCCACGAGAGACAGAATCTTGACATTATCAATAAACATATTGATTTTCGAAGGGGTAACTTATCTAAAAAAAAAAATTAATTTTTCGATAGTAACAGATTTTGGCGACTGTGAGATACGTAGAAAAATAATTATATGATTCGCACAGAATAATATATACAGAAGTACAATTTTTTTTTGTGAGCCAATTTTTAGTATGAAAAGTTATTTAGCGTTGTAATTGTTAAAATCATCGTCAATCGTCTGCTCGAAGGAGAAATGGATGAGAGCGATGAAATATTAGCGATAGACTGTGTGGGTTCGCAAGCTGGTATAAGTTTCCCCCGGTTTCGCAAGGAATCATCGACGAGAGGCGGGGGATTATCTCGTCCCTCGCAAGCACAAACTTTCCGGCAAGACTGGGCTAACATCGTTTGTTATCGGGAGCCCGTTTATCCGAACCACCACACGGGAGCACGCGCGGTCGGCCGAGCATTACGCCCGAGGCCCATCAGCTACCTCGTCACAGGAAACTCCGCCGAGCATCCAGGCAGAGTCGAGTGTCACTTTAGGATACGGGAGCGACCCCGCTCGCTTAACCGGAAAACGATCGATCGTGATCCAAGTGTACCATTGCGTTATCTCTTCCACACTCCACAAAAAAGCGAAAAAAAAAACAAACGGTATTCTTCGTACAATACTCGTAAGCTTATATATATTCTGAACAAAGCTTACCTATAGTATATTTATTGAATGGGGCATTAAGCTTCTTCTTAAGGAGGGAGTCTCGCTGCGCGCTGACTTCGCATAAGTTCGACAACAATAAGAGAAAGGTGCTTCTTGATGGTGTAAAAATCTGAAAAAAATCATTTATGCTAAAGGTACTGAGAAGATTAATTTTGCATAATAATAATTGGAAAATGTTATTGACAAATTCATAAAAAAATTAATTGGTTAACAAATTACCTGGCAACAAAACTTTTTTTTTATCAAAATGATTCGTTTATTTTTTCGAATACGTATGAATTTTTTTCAGATTTTTAAGTAATCGTTGATTTTTGTTCTATAAAAAAAAATAAAAAATCAACGATTACTTAAAAATCTGAAAAATTCATAGGTATTCAGAAAAATAGATGAATTATTTTCATTTAAAAAAAAGTTTTGTTGCCGGGTAATTTGTTGACCAATTAATTTTTTGATGAATTTGTTAATAACATTTTGCAATTGTTATTATGCAAAAGTAATCTTCTCGGTACCTCTAGTATACATTATTTTTTTTTCAGATTTTTACACCATCAAGAAGTACTTGCAATTTTCTCTTATTGTTGTCGAACTTATGCGAAGTCAGCGCGCAGCGAGACTCCCTTCTTAAGGGGATGCTGGACCCAATTTTAACTCCGTACTTACTTTTTGTACCGACGGAACTAGGCGATTTTTTAGCTTCGATTTAGAGTTATTAAGATACTACGCATAGGGTAAAAGTGGTGAATATGGCCCACCTCGATTAACACGTAAATTAATGATATATGGACGGTGCCATATTCCCCACTTTTACTCTATGCTTCAAATCGTGCACTATGATTTTGACAAAAACGCTTCGGAGTGCAGTCGAATCGAAACAAAGTCAAATATTACTGTTTGCGAAAAAGCATGAACGTAGGGGAGAGCGGCGCAAAATGGGACAGTGAGGGCAAAACTCAATCATCTAATGATTTTTGGATACCCCATTTTGTCCCAACGACACATCCGGATTTTTTGCCCCGTTTTGCTCCTTGGACGACCATTGCCACCTTCCAAAAGTTATTGGAAAATTGCGTTTTGTCTGACAATCCCGTTTTGCCCCGCTGTGCCATTTTGCCCCGTCCGCCTCTAGTGTCACGATTGAGACATCGGTGGCTCAACATCGTGCCTCCAGAATATTGTATGTCCTACAAGGTCGGAGATGCTGAAATTTTGAGCGGCCATATTGGTTTTAGCGATAATCTGGAATATTCCGTTCTGTTAATTTCTTAGACGTTTTCAACAGAAATTCAAGTGCACAGCAAAGCGCTTACGCCTAGTATTACAGTCCTGAAAAATTTGAAGCATATGCGTAGCAGATTAATAGTGTAAAGTCGATTCTACGAAATCGCCTCGTTCCGTCGGTAAAACAGGAAGGTCGAGCAGCCTTTTAAGAATATTGTTTCACTGGAGATTGATTTTGTTGTTTCGGTGTTGCGGATTGAATTAATTGAAACTAAGACTTTGTTTACGTTTACAAATTTTGGCAGTATGTAAATAAACAATTATGTGGCTCAAACCGTTATTTGTTCGGTTGTTGTGTTTGGCCATTGGTGTGTTCAGTAAAATTTTTCAAAAATTTTAAAAACCTATTCCGAATCTGAATCTGTAGATGTTAGTCTTAAAGTAGATATTGAGATAGTTCCAGCGTGAAATTAATTTGCCCCTTTTACTTACCACATTTTCGCTTGTTACATTCTTAATTTCTATTTATTGTTGTTACAGAATGTTCGAAAATTGTTTAATGGTATTATTGTTGCGTGTTATTTATTTTTACATAGGTCTATTTTTTAACTTACTATTTACACGAATAATTACTTAAACTTTGAAGAATCTCTCAATAATATTATAATTTATATGTATATATATATATATATTTATATATATGTACACAACTCTCGTCGAGGGCGCGACAGACATACGACATTTTTTTGAAAATGTTGTCTGTCCCATTGCTTGATGCATTTTTGTTTTATTTCTTAATTTTTTTATTAATGTTATTTCAACATACCTATTAACGTATTTTATTTACATATCTATACAATCAAGTACACGCAATAATCGTATACGAATAAATATCGGCGAGACTTCGATGGTTTCGCTAAAAAAAAGAAGTTGATTTCTCGTGTTCGTTTGTCAGCAGCTTAAACCCCCCCTCATAACTGTACAATAAATCGAATCGTTTGTCCGACTCTTCGGTCTCGAAATTCGCACAATTTTTTTGGCTCAGATTATACTTTGCTAAATATATATTTTTGTATGTCCCGATTGAGACACATCGCGCGACTAAAATCTTAACTCGGTAGCTTTGTATGCTTATACAGAGAAAGTACGCCCTTTTTATTTTAGTCACGCTTTATGGATAGGGACGCGTGAATATCCAAGCCTCCCATGCGTCGTCTTGCGACGCATCGGAGTGATTTTATTCACTCTCGAAAATCGAAGTTTTTTTTTATTGGAAATTGATATACGGATAATAACCCTTTAATCAATAAGGTTCTTTTTCATTGAAAAAAAAAATCGCAAAATTGATGGAACGTCGGCCTAGCAGACCATCCATCATTATCACCGTTCTTAGCAACTTGAGGAAAGATTTTTTTTATAATAACCGCATAATAACCGAAAAAAATTACTGTAATTCCAGGTCACTTTTTACTCCG
The DNA here is from genome assembly GCA_030522665.1 of Ichneumoninae sp. A BG-2022a. Classification (NCBI taxonomy): domain Eukaryota; kingdom Metazoa; phylum Arthropoda; class Insecta; order Hymenoptera; family Ichneumonidae; species Ichneumoninae sp. A BG-2022a. The sequence continues at coordinate 6,249 of JAPYZC010005980.1, read as the reverse complement.
TAGAAATAAACGCAAAAAGTTTTACCGCGGTTATTTTTTCAGTTACTGCGTGCGCAGAAGTTTAAATATGGATATTTTTGCGTTATTTTAACGATACAAAAAGTGACCAGGAATTATCGGAATTTTGTCGGCTACCTTTGCGGTCGTTGAAGTTTCCAGGGGTTAAGATGAAAAATTTTTTCGGCGTCCGAGAATGCAATATCTTCCTAGTAATGTACAGACGTTATTTTTTAATAATATTCACATGCAGTATTTATACACCCGAGAAAACGTTTCATTGCTTCAGAAAGAAGTGCACTCTACACCTCACATGGGTATAGCATATGTCGAATAGTAAACGTGTCGTGAATGAAAAAAATGTTATTGAGATTTTAAACTTCGTGATGCAAACGCGAGTGCTTAACTTTACGAATAAAAACTTTGGAATAACATTTTGACTTGATTGACTTTTCCGCATAATAAGCATGAGTGCACCAATGACTGAACATTTTTTTTATCGCGTTTAACTCGCCGCATCTATCGGCTATGATTTTCAACAATTTATCGATCACCATCGAACTGACACCGTTAATTGTCGCTTCGACGGTGAACAATTTTATTTTTGACGCTTCCTATAGAGAGTGCAATTTTAAAATCGTCCAATTATAATTCGAGGACTTTTATCGGTCAATACATAAAAAAAAACTATTTGAAAGCTTCGATTCGCTGGACTCTAAATCGGTTCGACTGTTGATTCGTTGATGCCGTCACCCAATTTCTGGCCCGCACGAACCGAGCGAATAAAATTTCATATTGCAATTTATCGGCGGTGCGTCGAGGATATGAGAATAAAAAAATCACCGCGTCAGCACGATGCACGCCGCTCGATGCGCTCGTGTCAGCATTTTTTAAAATAATCCTTCTTCAATATCGTCTATTAAAATTTCTCTAAATTTTTAACCATTATATTATTGATACCTGTGGCGTATGCAATAGTACAGTAATTTTTCTTCTCATCCCCTTGCCCTGAGCTCCACACAACAATAATTCCCGCCAGACCGCTTTGAGGAACTTTGATCCTCCTCCCGACAAGTACACTCTCGCCTATCGAATAGACATTAAACCTACGCGAAACAAAGAGAGGGTAAATAAATTCCAAAAATATTATCACGATCGCTGATAATAATTCTCTCGTTCCTCTCGGATCCACAGTGACTTACCTTTGGCCGGTTTCTCGATAGCGAGTGTAGGAAAATTAATGAAAAATACTTTTTTGCAATACAAAAAATGATCCTAGAACGCGAGAATCACTACAATACACAGTGGCCTCTTCCGAAAATCTACTCTTGTCGTCCAGGTTGATGACATGACCCTGAAGATATCTGCATGTGCCCAAATTTCATCAAGTTATAACAGCTGTATTTTGCATCGTACAAACTTTTCTCGAGGAAGTTCACTTGGAGATTGAAATTCTATAAGCGAACAATTGGTTATTTTTCCTAAAGCCGTGCACTGATGGAGACTTGCCAAAGTTGAAATTTGATGTCATGCAAAGTTGAAATTTGAGATATCTTCCGGGTCATTTAATGACAATGGCGTGGGTGCGGGCGTGACCCGATTTACTTTTGCCTCTCTCCCTCGCGCCGGAACCGAAAAATATTATCACGATCGCTGATAATAATTCCTTAAACACTCAGAAAAATAATTTATTTGGCGGCCACCGTTTATTTGGTTCAAGTAAAATATCTATTTTATTTAAATAAATATTTACTTCATTGAAGTAACTATTCACTTGATTCAAATAAATATTTATTTAATTCAAATAAATATTTATTTAAATCAAATAAATATTTTACTCAAACCAAATAAACGGTGGCCGTCAAATAATTTTTTTTCTGGGTGAACACCCGCTCGATCCGTCTCTCGTTCCTCTCGGATCCAACCGGCCAAAGGTAAGCCGGTACCTTTAGCCGGTTTCTCGACTGCGAGTTTATGAAAATTAATCAAAAAGCCTTTTTTCAATTAAAAAAAAAATGAATCTAGTGACTACTAAATAAACTGACCCTAGAACGCGAGTAACGACTACATTATTACACAGTGACCTCTTCCGAAAATCTACTCTTGTCGTCCAGGTTAATGACAATGGCGTGGGTGCGGGCGTGGCCCGATTTATTTTTGCCTCTCTCCTTCGCGCCGGAACCGCCGCCGCCCCCGACGCTGCCGCTGACAGCAGCCCCTTCTTTGATTCTCGTCGACGATGACTCGCTGGCTTCGTCTTTATCGGCGCTCGAGAGGCTTTTCGAGTTCTGGCCGGCAGCGTCGCGGCCGACCTCTTCGCCGGCGTCCGCGGCCACTTGATGATTTACGTTCTCCTCCCCGTACCCGCTCCTCGCGAACAGCTCCTTATCGTCCGCGTCCTCGACAGGCTCGTCGGCACGCTCGTCTCCCTGCGGCAAGCTCGTCTTCGGCGCTTTGTCGCCCGTTCGACTGACGTCTTCGTCCAGCTGCGTTGTCTTCTCAGCCTTATCGCTCGGGCAACTTTTGGACTCGAGAAATTTTTTCTTTCCACCTTTGCTCCTCATGGAGGACTCGACCGAATCCTGACGGCGATGATGATGATGATAGACACCGACCGGCTTTGCCTCGATTCTACCACCGACTTCCGTCTCCTCTATCGCCTTCGAACTGCTCGGCTCCGACGCCAGCCGCAGACTCGACGATATCGCCTGGATCGTCGAGACGTGAGTCTCCGAACGACTCGCCGCCTCCTGCATCGCCTGGATCTTCGTCACCAGGTGACGATTGCCCAGACGCATGTTTTTCTCCTTCAGCAACTCGAGCTGCACGTAGAGACGGCGGAACTCTTCCTGTGAACAGATTTTAAGATCTCTAGTATCTTTGCGCACTGTACTTGTGGTTGAATTTTACATTAAGGGGTCGGGAGGGGATATTTTTGCGATAAAACATTTTTGCGATTAAACGTTTTTGTGATAAAAAGTTTTTGCGATAAAAGATCTTTGCGATAAAAGATTTTTGCGATCAAACGTTTTTGTGGTAAAAAGTTTTTGCGATAAAAGATTTTTGCGATAAAAGATTTTTGCGATTAAACGTTTTTGTCATAAAACGTTTTGGTGATAAAACGTTTTGGTGATAAAACGTTTTTGCGATAAAAGATTTTTGCTATAAAATATTTTTACGATAAAAGATTTTTGCTATAAAATATTTTTACGATAAAAGATTTTTGCTATAAAACATTTTTACGATAAAACATTTTCACGATAAAATATTTTCAGGATAAAATATTTTCAGGATAAAATATTTTCAGGATAAAATATTTTCACGATAAAATATTTTCGCGATAAAATATTTTCATGATACAACATTTTTACGATTAAAATTGCGACGATATATGAAATATTAAGGGGGTTTGAATATGGAAAATGTAATTATGTTTCCTGAGCGCAGCGGCCTTTTCGATGCCGAGTACGCGAAGCCGAGTAGTCGTAAATTTTGTCGTATTGCCTCTAATGATCGCAACTCGTCGGAATTCCGGGGTAAGACGGCTCAATCTTCTACTTAACTAACCATGGTTCGTTAAATTCGTTCATTAAAAGAAATGCCCCTGAAAGGGTGGAAGGGCTGCCGGACCAAGCAAACACATTTTTACGCACAGTCGCTGGATCGGTACTCAAAACATTTTTCAAGAAGTACTGCACCAGTTTTCGCTTTGTGGAAAATAAAAACTTTGATTCGACTTAAGGACCGTAAAAAAAGAGGAAAGTTTCTTACGGTAACTCCATCGGCCTCCTCGGTGAAGTTTCCTTGCTGCAGGGAAATCGAGTTCGTCTGGTTGCTCGTGCCTTGCGTGCGGCACGATTTACCGATAAATTTACCCGTTGTCCCCTGAAGCTTGCCAACGGCGTCCTCCTTCCCGCCACCGCGAAACACGACGTATGCCTGTATCACGTTCGCTCATTTTTGTCATTGTTTCTTTTTTGGTCCCGTCGAAACGTTAGATTAAATAAAAGTACGTGACAGTTTATGAGAAGAAAAGTTTCCTCTATGAGGAAGCAAAAAAAAAAATCGTACTTTTTTACAGTGCGGTAGATGAATTTGGCTCACCTTGCTGCCGAATATGAGACAGAGGAGAAGAGTGACGGTAAGTTGAGTGTGGCAGAAAAATATGATGTACAATAAATCCGGATTCGCCGGCGATTGCAGGAACAGCCTGAAAACCGACAAAAACGCAACAGCTTGTAAAATGTGGCGATCGAAATAAGTTACCGATAAGCAGCTTTGAAAATAATTCGAAACAACCCGAGTAGAAATTCTCGAGCGTTACATCGGACACTGATAGGGTCCTGGTAAGGCCTTATCAGGCCCTTGTCAGGCCTTCTCAAAACCTGATCAGGGCTCGGTGTTACGCGTGAAAATTTGTACTCGGGAAGTGACAGAAGTTAAAGAAAAAGATACAAAAAAAGATTTTACTTTTTCATCAATATAAGGCCCAAAAATGTTCCCTATCTCATAATGTTTAAATGATAACCCGAACTCCCCTACTCAGATCGCAACGGGATTGGGCGATGCACAGTTTGGCCACTGAAAAGTCAAAGTTCACACTATCCCTGCATGCACTCAGTGCGTACTACCGTATCGCCGGAAAGCCCCGGAAAATAGCAGGAGTAGCCAGCAAAGTTAGAGTGCGAAGTCTAAACAGCGAGGAACATTTCCACTTACGCCGTAGACGTAACTATAATGTAAATGTAAAATAAGTTCTCGATAAGCGGCTTTGAAAATAATTGGAAACAAGTGACTGAAGTTTAAAAGAAGGTTCAAAAAAGGTACAAAAAAGGTACAAAATAGTATCGAATAGTAATATAATATAAATCGAATAGTAAACGTGTCGTGAATGAAAAAAATTTTATTGAAATTTGAAACTTCGTGATGCAAACGCGAGTGCTTAACTTTACGAATTAAAACTTTGGAATAACATTTTGACTTGATTGACTTTTCCGCATAATAATGATTTTTTTTTATCGCGCTTAACTCGCCGCATCTATGGGCTATGATTTTCAACAATTTATCGATCACCATCGAAGTGACACTGTTCATTGTCGCTTCGACGGTGAACACTTTTTTTTACGCTTCCTATAGAGATTGCAATTTTAATTCGAGGATTTTTATCAGTAAATGCATGAAAAAAAAAAACTATTTGAAAGCTTCGATTCGCTGGACTCTAAAACAGTTCAACTGTTGATTCGTTGATGCCGTCACCCAATTCCTGGCCCGCACGAACCGAGCGAATAAAATTTCATATTGCAATCTATCGGCGGTGCGTCAAGGATATGAGAATGAAAAAATCACAAAAAGGTACAAAAATAAATCTTAATTTTTCTATCAATACAAGGCCCAAAAATGTTCCCCATCTCACAATGTTTAAATACTACCCGGAACTGGCCTACTCAGATCGCGACGGGATTGGGCGTTGTGCGCTTTGGCCACTGAAAATTCAAAGTTCGCACTATCCCTGCATGCACTGAGTGCATACTACCGTATCACTGGAGAGCCCCCGAAAATAGCAGTAGTAGCCACAAGCAGAGTTGGAGTGCCGAGTCTGAACAGCGAGGCACCTTTCCATTTACGCCTGCGTTACCCCGTGGATGTAACGCTAATGTAAACGTACATTCAGTAGTACGGGCCATTTCGCTGAATTTTAGTCGGTCAGGACATTGCTATGTGTACTTTACTTTGCGCAACAGCAACCCTCCTACTCAGTCTGCGCTGGTGGATTTCACTGAGTACATATCTAAACTTTGATCTAACACCCCCAACTCGAGCTGCAACTCCGTAACTCTGTTCATTTGCGGAGAAATATAACTGGAGTACGTAAACGCAGATGATAGCGAGTCGTATTTTCATAATTCTTCGCGATTGAGTGAATTTGGTGGATAAGCTTTTCGATGCTACATTATAAATTCATCAAAAACTCGACGCGCCCCTTTTTCAGTGTTCATTTAAGGAGGGAGTCTCGCTGCGCGTTGACTTCGCATAAGTTCGACAACAATAAGAGAAAATTGCAAGTACTTCTTGATGGTGTACAAATTTGAAAAAAATCATGTATACTAAAGGTACTGAGAAAATTAATTTGGCATAATAATAATTGCACATGCAGTTATTAACAAACTCATCAAAAAATTAATTGGTTAACAAATTACCCGGCAACAAAACTTTTTTTTTATGAAAATGATTCGTTTATTTTTCTGAATACGT
>JAPYZC010005978.1:0-11295 GCA_030522665.1 Ichneumoninae sp. A BG-2022a | reverse complement strand
TGTGGACAACGATAAAGCAGTTTTCATTATTACTTGGCCATTCCCTGGCAAGTTGACGGACGGCTGCTTTTAGGAAAGAAAAACTAAAAAACGGACACGTCCGTTGGGGAACGAAATGGACCGCAAAAACGGTAAAACGGACGGTACGTTTGGATTGGTCCTTTTTCGGTTGCGGGAACCGAAAGCAGACCAAAGCAAATTTTTCGAAAAAACCGTTCGGTCCGTTTTCGGTTTCCGCAACACAAAAAAGACCAAATGCCAACAAAAAATTTACAGTTCGTTTTGTCGTTTTTTACAGTCCGTTTTGTGCCCCATCGGACGTGTCCGTTTTTTGGTTGGTTTGCAGTCCATCAACTTGCTAGGGTTATTACATGGAGTTCGCAATCGATATCCAGATGAAACTGTAGGAAGGGAACAGAATTAAAGAAAAAACAGGAAAGTAGTTGAAACTAAAAAATACACAAAGATGGTTGGCAATTAAATAAACGGACACGTAACCGCGAGGTGAAACAACGCGGTGGCTAATAATTCATTTTATTTAGGGGTGTTGAGTATTTACATCCAAATGCAAACTCTTGGCATCGTTAGGTATCAGTTATACGCTGTAAAAGAAATTCGTATGAAATTTGATGTACAATTGTGATGAAAAATTAATGTTCATTGTATTAAAAATATTGGAAATCTTTTATTTTTAACAATTTACTTTAATTTTACTATGAAAGTACTTTAATTTTTCATCGTAATTGTACATTAAATTTTATGTACCAGTTTTTGTAAAAAAATTTCCAGTACGGTCCATTAAATAAAATTTTTTTTATAGTGTATATAATCGGTTGTGAGAATATTTCTGCCGAAAGATGAAACAGACTCGAAAAAATAAATATATTAATAACAGAAGGAGATTTTACATCACGTTAAAACGATGATAAATTCATCTTTGGTTTTACAGACCTTAATTGTTATAACTGTTGAAACATACCCGTCCCAAATTTTTGCAATCAAGTTGAACCTTTGCACCCAAGTCATGTTATCTCCAAAGGCGTTCAATATAGAATTATGATTTGGTATAGAATTAAAACTTTGCACACATATTGAGTTACCACCAATATTGAGTTTGTTAAGAAGCTGTACAATCTTTCAAGTGTTTTACAATTGTTTATTTCTTGAAAATGGACCATTGCAACGTTAACTTGAGCAAACAATAATCAAGTTTAAGGTAGTCCTTGCGAATACTGTTCACGTCGCGAAAAGTTTTAGAGAAAAGAGAGGGAATTGCAAACATTTGTCGATGGTATAAAAATTTGAAAAATATCAAACCTCTTAAAGGTGCTGAAACAATTAATTTTGCATAATAACAATTCCAAAACGTTATTAACAAATCGATGAAAAATTTGATTGTTCAACAAATCTCCCGGAAACCCAACTTTTTTAATAGAAATGATTTTTTCACTTTTCTAAATACACTGAGAAAAAATAACATAGTAAAAACAACAATACTGACTTTTTACCATAAAAATAGCTTAATTTTTGCAGATTTTTATACCATCCAGAAGTGTTTGCAATTCTCACTCATTTCTCTGAAACTTAATTTACTAGACTATCTTAATCTACTATATATACTTAATCGAGATACAAATAAATGTAACGTTTATAAAATGAGAAACTGGTGCATGATATAAAATTTAGTATTTTCAAAGAATATCTAATCAGTCCTAAACCGTGCTTTCTTGAAGTTACAACATAATTAGGTTTTAATAACTAGATTTTTATAGATCCTTGGCATGAATTTTATTTTTGTAAAGATTAGGAACTAGTCCAGATATCGAGATGATATGTTTCGTTTAATCGACAAAATGTTGGAATGGTCGAAAATTGAGCAATTCAGCTGCGATTATTTTTTTTATTGACAAAGCCTGTGAATATATTTGACTTAACTTTCATATCGTATGAGTTACGTATGGGATGGCGTTTTCATCCATACCTGTCGCAGGAAACTAGTAAACGCAGCGAAAATGTCGATTAACTAGGAAACGCCAACCATGGGTGAGTCCGACTGTCGATATAAAGATTCCCAAGACCTTACTTTCTTGAATGTCCCGATCATCCTAACCGTCGGCAACGAGAGCATTGATACTACGCTTGGCTGTCGAACTCTTTCATCCTTTATTAGCTGTCGCCCTCCGTGAGGAAAACATGAAACACTGCCAAACCGTCGAGATTATCGATTCGGAGCAGTCGTACGATTTTCGAGGTCACTTTGATTTGACTGTTTCTACTTTTTTCGTGATATATCGACGAAGAGAATTTGAAATGTATATTAATCACAAACATTGATTTCGGCTTATGTTAAACGATACGTACCATTATAGAGGGGTGAAGATACACGAGATACAGGGTGTCCCATTTAAATCTTACACCTGATTTGTCTCGAAAAATACTACTCCGATAAAAAATTGAGTTTAATGAAAGTTTTAGGGTTCGAAAGGGGACGTTCAAAAAAATGTTTCTTTTTGTACCACAATTAAAAATGGCGGCGTTAAGATGGCCTACAAATTTTTTTAAATGGAAACACGACATTTCTTTGTCAATATAAAATTTGTCGGATCAAAGTAACAACTTTTGTAGGAAATTTTTTTTTATAAAGTCCATAATTTTTGGAGTAGAACACCATTTTTGACCATTTTACCGTTATCCAGGATGTACAACGAAGTGAAACTAAAAAAATCTGGGAATCTGCAGTCAGTGCTTGGATGGGTGACCGCTCAGCCGTGCGCTAGCCGGCGCATCGACCGTTGAGCGGGAGGCGCTTTCTTCTGAAACTTTGGTGTTTCTGCACTTTACTCAAAGTGCAAAAATTCCGGAGGGTCCGTAGAATATGGCTGTCTGTACCGGCACGGCTTTTCCGTAGTTTCCCCGTGTCCCCGGCAAATGCAGTACAGTGTAGCTAAGTCGGCTACGGACGCACTGGAAGTTAGGTAGCTTAGCTGAGTGCGGGTAGGGAGTGCTAAAGGAGAATCGGGATGGGGTTCCGTAAAAACCCAGAAGGGTATACGATGGAAAAATGGAACAAATGTGATCATAATAAAATTAATACCGTACCGTATGGTATTAATATAATTAGTTTTCGTGACCTCTATATTTTTTATTGCATTTTCGAGTACCGTCCGACTGGGGAACAACGAATATGAGTGGCAAACCGTTGCCAAATGTACTAATCCGAAAATATTTGCTCTCAAAGTTGCCATTTCTTTATGCTTTTTCGCCTCTCGAAACAATTTCCGCGCTAACTATGTTCATTCATCTACTCGTATTAATGTGAGTACACGCACAAGAAATAAATCATTTTGGCCTTCATGTGCATTTTTCCAACTTCGGCGACACCCTGTTTTGCATGTTTCCGGGAGGAATACGGGTCAAATGTGATTTTTACTCTTTCGAGTTGCGTCCGTTCAAGGAATAACAAAAACGAGGGCTGAACCGCTGTGCAATGGCTATAATTCAACAATATTCGCTCTCGAAGGTGGATTAAATGTCCGGCAACATTTTAGTTTTTGGCGTCTAAAGGGGAACTACTCCCGAAATATGTTCATGTGTTGAAGCGTGTGTATGCGGTTACATGCGAGCACGATGATGGTTTTTTTTTACCTCATATGCTCCGAAAAACCAATAATTACGGTTTCTCTGTGGATTTTCGAACTTCAGCGACACGCTGTTTTTCGTTTTTCTGGGTCCAATACGAAGCCAATGCAGCACTTTTTTGCCTTTTCGAGTTGGATCCGTCTGGGGACCAACGAATACGAACAGTACACCACTGTTGAATGTACGAATTTGAAAATGAATTTGTACAGCTCGTGTTATCCGAAGTTTTATCGACAGAATGACGCGAAATTCACGTTAGTAAAAAAATTCTATTAGAGTAACGTTAACGTGTTTGCTTCGGGTTATTTTACGTTACGCTACGTTTTCAACTTACAGGGACGTGAAAACTTGCGTTACTTATAGGTTTTTATAAAAGTAACGAAGTATTTGAGTTTCTTTTTTGACACAGTGTACGTATGGGAATCTGTACATACAAAACATACCTACTGCAAAATCCGCGAATGTCGGCCGTCGATAAGAACGAATTCACTGAATAACTTATTTGGCGCCATCTACGGTAAATCGATCGAAAGTGAAACGCCAAAGCTAAAAGGTGCATAGTGATAATCATAGTGAACGCGTTCGAACGTGGATGCGCGATTTTCATATTCTCGACGAGCATTACTTTGCCGGTTATTGGAAATGAGAAGGTAAATCTAAAACACATATTGTATGTATTAAACCGTTAACCCTAGCATTCATGTGTGGGGTACAAAAGTACCCCAAACGATATTCAAACTGCACTCCTAAAGTAGAAATTGACATTATCGACTTGGGAGCTCGACGATAATTTAGTTCGACGCAATGAGGATGTGCGGGGTCGGTAGTGTCCTCAGTTTCCAGCTGGCTGTAGCACAGGACGCGAACGCAGGGTGCTTGGGACACCAAATTACCCAAGTTAGGGGTTTCCGTTAGTGTTTTATGTGAGTAATTGCTTTTTTTGGTTAGAACTGTTGAATGTAAGTTACTATTATATAATTTGGACGTATATAATCGGCATTTTTTTTATTTTATAATTTTAATACCTTTTTATAATGCTTATAATTATCTTTAATTTCCTACAATGTTAAAACCGATGCAAAGCCAATTTTGTTAGCATTTTCATTGATTTTTTCCATGTTACAAGTTATCGATTTTTCCCCGCTGTAAAATGTCCAAATAAGTAGACTTTTTAAACGGATGGGACTATTGAACAATGGGACTATTTTTTTCCTAATGACCTGATGTGACACCTGTAAAATAGCGTTTCAAATTTTGAAAATCGGAGAATTTTTTAAGAAAATACAATTTTTTCACAAAAAGTACAGTTTTTGCCAATTCTCGTTAGGTTTCGGCCTTTGAGTTATTTTTTCCATTTATTGCCGTTTATAAACATTTATTAAAAATGCATTGACAAACAAATATTCTATTTTTATACTCCCATCAGAAAAGGTGTCGTTCATGAATTTGAAAGGCGAATACGACAAGATACAATTATTGACACGCGCCTCCGCCGCCGGGAGAATAAAAAGTACCGAAATAGACGTGGAAGCATTGCGAGAAGTTGCGAAAGACAAGTTACCCCCGGCAATAGTCAATTATCTTTGGCACAAATATACGGTACCGACGAGAGGCCACGAATCAAACAGCAAAGGTCGACAACTTTGCAGGTACCGTATGTGAAATTAAAAAATCTCATTTTCTTAATGACATGTAGTCAATAATGTGAATTGAATTTACAGTTGCAACCTGGTAAACATAGCTAGGTAGATAATGTACCATTGTCTTAAAAGAAAACAAAGAGATTTTTTCGGAGCAGCAGTGCGCTGACCATACAGTGTATGGTGCCGTAAGTCGTGCCATGCTGTTCGCGGGAATTCTTGAGCTCGGGGGATTGTCCTGTAGCCGGCTGCACTCGGCGTAGGTTTTGTCTGGATTACCTACGTCTTAGGCGAATGCGAGTGCTTCTATCTCCATCTTAAGTCGGCCACAGCCGCAAGTGCACGTTACCCGAGTTCCAGCATTGGCACGGAGTGTGATGGATGGGACTTGGGGGTGCAAACGAAGTTACAAAAAAAGGGATACGGCCCGTAGATACATAACGTAACATAACGAGAGGATGAAAGGTACGATGCATTTTTCGTGTAGTGTAAATAAACCACACTATCACTATGTGTAAATAAGTGACACTAAAAACATATGGTATTATTGTATCTGTTACATGCGATTTTAATTGCAACACGTTTCTCGAATCGCACGGTGTCGTTCGTGATAGAGACGGCCTCGGTATCGCATTTATAACGGAAGATTTGCCATCGACCCCGAAATTCCACACGATGAAAATCATTTGGAAAAACTGTAAGAGGATCATCGGACTGAAGTGAAAAATTGAGGGCTATATCGGTCGATAGCCTTTTCATATCTTTCCTTTTTTACTTGCGCTGTATTTGAGATAATTGTACCGAATAAAATTACTTATAATCCTTGTGAAATGTTTATTGTCTTGCATACATTTTTGCCGAACAACCTATGGTTGATCAAAAATGATGCAAGTCAAAGGACAATTGGTACGAAAACAACACGATAATCAATCACATTGCGATGCGATTGACTATCATGTCTTTCTTGTTTTTTTTCCTTACAAAAAAAAATTGTCCTTTGACTTGTATCAATTTTAATCGAGCATTGGAAACAGTCGGTTTTCCGAGACTCCAGCAACATCCATTTCGTGGATGCTTCCTTAGATTTTATTCCAGGTCATGTTTTCGGTAAAAGACCGATTTCAAAACAGGTAATTTCCCGGTTTATTGCTCGGTCGTATTTGGTAGCATGACCGAGCTTACGGAGATTCCGGTCAGATCGTCTTCCAATCTTTTGCTCGGTCGTGTTTAGCCGGACAACCGAATTTACCTGTATTCCAATCAGGTCGTTTCTCGATTTTTTTGCTGGGTCGTGGTTAGCAGGACGACCGAGTTTGCCGGTATTCTAGTCAGGTCGTTCCCGATCTTTTGCTCGGGTGTGGTTAGCAAACGGCTGAGTACGAAATTATCAAGTTTTAAGAGGGGAAATGAAGTCATCCCCTCCCCACCGCCAATTTTTAATACTTCACGATAGGTCGAATCGCCGGGCTTTTGGTAAAAAAAATATCGGTAACGTTCTCACATGGCTACTGAGCCTTATTCTAGGTTGTTTGTTCGATCTCCCAACATGCTAGGGAATAAATACAAAAAAAACGCGTGAGTGCAAAAAAAATATACAAGATAAAAAAACATAAAATAAGGGAGTCAGATATCTGCCACGTCCTCGTTCGTTGACTCCTGGTCCGGCAAAGAGCGGAGATTTACTGAAATAAAAAATATTTATCATAAGTCTTCGATGAAAAATTATCAATTAATTACCGTGAATAGCATTATTTAATTACTACGAATTGTTTGAGACGAATTGTTTTGGACGGAATTTACACCTTCCCTTTACACGTTATTCGGAGGTTATGCTTTATCGAGGATTTGGCCCTGTTTTGAACCTAACTTTTCGGAAAATAATTCGGGTATGGCCTAGAATGTATTGTTCTTTGTTAATGGTTGTCAAGATAATACAAGATCGAGGTATTTGCCTCGGTCGCAAAGAAGAAGTCGCGGAAGGTCGAAAGTACCAGAAGTGCGGAGTGCGCGGTGGGCGTGTGAACAAATGACCTCGGCGTTGAACACGTCCGTGTCACCGGTGTGACACCTGCGTGTCGCTTCCCGACTCTTATCACCTGTTTCCTTTCTTTGATTGCTTAATTACCGATTCCTAATTTCATAGATTTACAATGGTTCTGACATTTTTATATCTTGATACTTCAATTTTATAGTAAATTTTACATCAAACATCGAAATTTCAAAGCAAGCTGTACGCGGTTTCGTTGCAAAGTTGCCAATTGTTAACATACATTTTTACCTTACATTTATTTGATTATTTCCCTGAATTTTCGTATTAATTGTTGTACATCCCTTTCCTATTTTTCGTAGTTTTCCTTATTTTTCTCATTATTCTCAGTTTCATGATTTGTTTATTACTTATTATTTATATATTTATTCCCTTTTATAATTTTATTTACCTTGTATTTTGAATGCTGTGATGACGATATGACTTCATATTTATTTCTCATGGTTGGCTCTATTTCCATTAATTTATTGTCTTCTCTATCAACAACCTTCCCAGAAACATTCCCAACCTCAAAAGTCATCCTTCAAAGACTGTTTTTCATACATTTCAACATTGAACTAAGGAATTCTCAACCTCCTGAACTCTAGTGATCATTGATAATTAATTGATATTCGCATTCCAGGAGATGCTGGGTTCATCACTGCCGACGGCCACGCTCGGTATCACGCACTTCGTGATACCGAGTTTGTATAAATTATTTAAAAACTAATAAAAGTTATTATTATTATTATTATTATTGCAAATATCGATGGACAAAAAATAGATAAAGCTTCGTAAAAATTAATATTTGATCATTAATTATTACAATCGCCGTAAGATTTTTTAAAAGTTTTTATTGTGTTTCTTTTTGCTTCCGCATAGAGGAAGCTTTGTTTTCGTAAAAAAAAATTAAGATTTTAATGTCAGAATACTTCAAATAGTCTAAAACGTCGAGAAATATGATTTTTAGCTTTCGTCGGGATGTGTGTGTGGTGCGTGTGCGTGTGCGTGTGCGTGTGCGTGTGCGTGTGCGTGTGCGTGTGCGTGTGCGTGTGCGTGTGCGTGTGCGTGTGCGTGTGCGTGTGCGTGAGACAGCGAGTTGAAATTTGGTACACTAGTAGAGCAATCACGTCGCTTCGTTCAGTGCTATTTTCGTGAACATTGAGGCCCCATTGGAGATTTTATGCGATTTAAAATTTTTTTGGAAATTCTCTGTGGTAGCTCCAACATGCGTAAATTTGGAGCTATTGTCTTAAAACTGCACATAAATATACTATTTTGATCAAAGACCGTTGGTATTGAATTTGGTCAAAATCCATCGAAGTTATAAGATTATATAGGATTTTGAGTTTTTTGAAAAATGACTAAAAATGGTCTACTTTGAGTAAACATGGAGGTATCGATCGGAAATTGGACACGGGAATGGACTAACGCTGTACAATGTATGGTATTAAATTTGGCAAAAATTGATTGAACGGTGTAGATTTTACAAGATTAAACATTTTTTAAAATATTTTGGAAAATGTTTATTTTATGCCCGTCGCGAGTTTCAACATCGAATATCGCTCCAGGACTAAAGTAAGTGCGAGATTCGTAATTAGTGGGGAAAAATACATTTCTTTCGGGTCTATCTAATCTTCGTCATTGAAGTGTTAATGATGGCACAGGTGTTCGGTAACAAAATATTGACAAGCTCTGTTTGACATGTGCAATCCACGTGTTGGCAATGTTTATATAATCTTTGATATTGGAATATTAATATTGTATGACACTGTACCTTATCTCTCCAAATATTATACCAGAACAGCACCAGGATAACGCCTTTGGCAAGTTAGTATATAAGGCCCGCAGAATATGTACAACGTTAGTGCCGTGAAACCAATCATCTGCCGAAAAATGTACCGCATTTGTATAGTATTTGTGCTCTTTGCAATCTCGAAGTCCGTACGTAATTATACCGATGAAGATATGTATTCAAATGGCATTTATGTATTGAATAATAATCGATGCCAATGATTAATCCAGACTTTCACCGTCGCTGGTCCCATCGATATACTAGGACCAATAGAGCAATGCAAAGAGGCTCAAAATATATCTCAGGAACTTTTTGGTTGGATAATATCCAACGATCTTTTTCCTGAAACGAATAATCCGAAAGTGCAATGTTTCATAGCGTGTTTCATGGAGAAGACAGGGATCGTGAGTAAAATGACGATAAAATTATCGAAAAGTTATAAAAAATAAATGATTATTATCTCGTTTTGTAGGTGAAATCCGATGGTACTGTAGACCCAACGAGCCTAATCAGTGACATGCCCAACGTAGATTTAGAAGTAGAAGAAGTGGCTGAGGAATACAGAAAGTGCGCTATACAAGGTATGTACCACATGTGTTGTAGTCAGAGATGCACCATGAGCAGGGCGAAGTAGTTCAAAATTGTTGGGAATACCTTCAATGTACCATATTGGATTCACCATTTTGTATTTTGAATATATGATATTTTATTTGAATTCCGTACCCTCTAAAATCATTTGTGTAAGAGCCGTGAAGGGTTTCATGATTATGTGTATTCCGTATTATCACTGAATTTTTGGTAACGCAGCTGGTGAAGGTTGTGAAAAGAAGTACAACATTGCCATGTGCATCAGAAAGGTCGAGGTACGTAACGAAAAAGCGATAAACAAATAAAATTTAGCACTGAATTAGTTTGTATAATGTAATTAATTATTTTTCAAAAGTTTAAGCCTCATTTATCTTTATTGCAGGCCGTTCTTGTATTACTGACGTCAGGCTACTCGAGAAAATGAAGCGGAGTTCAATGACTTGAAAATTATTGTTTCTATAAATATAGTTTACAGTTAATTATAATAAACATGAAACGCAATCTACAATAACATTCCCTTCTATTATTAGTTCCTGTACTTTCCCACATTCTCCATTCGCGTAAACATTTAGCATGAAATAAATTAGATTGTGGGTAGCCACGAGTGCTAGTATTTTTCAATGATAAAGAGGCGCTGCAGCGTTTCGACGCCGAGTTATAAAAAAATCTGTAACGGCCCTGCATTGCATATAAGAGGACCATTCGAATGAGAGAAACATATAGGTGACATTAGTGCAATGGTTAGCGCTCTTACTCAGTAACCGATTAATCCGGGTTCGAATCCCGGTGATCACCATATGTTTTCTCTCTTCGATACTTCGCCCGTCCATGTGCAGTACTAATATCTACAAGTCCCTAAACTTTCCGCTCGATCATTACATTATAATCGTTTGAAATTCTTTTAAGATTGTATTAAGATTGTTTGTTTGTTATTTTTGAAGATTGTTTAAAATTGTCTTCCAATCTTTTTTTGAAACATAAAAAATGTTAAGCATCGCATCAATCCTAATATCTACAAGTCCCTAAACTTTCCGCTCGATCATTACATTATAATCGTTTGAAATTCTTTTAAGATTGTATTAAGATCGTTTGTTTGTTAATTTTGAAGATTGTTTAAAATTGTCTTCCAATCTTTTTTTGAAACATAAAAAATGTTAAGCATCGCATCAATCGCACGGTTCCGCCGGCGGATGCATTCCGGAATCTCGAATGGGAGTCAGTGAGTATAAATTTGCAGATCATCTGCGTAGAAGCTGTATTTACAGTCAGGTACCACCTCACCAATCCCCCTGCACGAAGGCCGAACACGGTAGTGGTCCAAGAACGGAACCCTGCGGAATACCCGCACTGAGGCTCCCCTACGCGGGGGTGACTCGTCCGGCGCCATGAACAGCCTAAACCCACCCGCCCAAGGACGCCGCAAACCAGCTGACCGCACTAGGAGCGAAACCAGTGCCTTCCAGTTTCTTCAACATGTTGTGGTCGGAGCGTCATCAGCAGCGCACAGCAGCCCTAGCGGACTCAGCCACCGATCAAACCACTGAAAAAACCACAGTGGTTTTCTGTCAAAACGTAACTGACCAAACCACTGTAAAAACGACGGGCCC
>JAPYZC010005975.1:0-14167 GCA_030522665.1 Ichneumoninae sp. A BG-2022a | reverse complement strand
TAGGGGAGAGCGGGGAAAAATGGCACAGCGGGGCAAAACGGGATAATGAGACAAAATTTTCCAACAACTTTTGGATGGTATCGATGGTTGTCCGTGGGGCAAAACGGGGTTGCAAATGGAGCATCTAAAAATTATTGGAACATCGAGTTTTGCCCTCACGGTCCCATTTTGCCCCGCTCTCCCCTACCCTATATGGATTTCGTTTTTTTTTTTTTTGTTGACGCGGTAAGTTTGTTTCTTATGTTCCTGGGAAGCGCATTTGCGCGACGGCTTTCGGGACCCGCGGGGGCCGCGCTGAGCGGGCCAAGGCAAATCCGAGCCGACCGGGCCCACGGGGACCGTTCTTTTTCCTCTCCCCTCCCTCCCCGCGTCTCCTACGTAACGAGGATCTATTTTTGGAAACAATCAATTAACTCGAGCTGGGGGAGCGGCGAACCACGGTCGTCCTCGAATCCCGTTCCGGGAAGACTACGTTCGCTTCGTCTTGGTTTATTTTTAAATTGACCGCTCTCTCGCGGGCGGTCCGCGGCTTCCTTCAGTTCTCTCGCGTCTCACACACGACCCCCCGCGAGACCCCTTTCTTCCTCGCCTCCCGTACAACGACGTACGTGCGCGCATACACGTACACTCCCGCGGTAAAAGCTGTCGCTCGAAGAGGAGCCGAGAATCTTCGACTTCCGGTTTTTTTGTTAATTCAATTTTTGTTCGGTAAACTTATTTTTATCCGAGCTTGTTTTCACTTCTTTGAGAGACTTGACAGCCGTCAAGACGCGAAGACGTTGCGGAAGTTCGGCCGCTCGCTCTTGGCGAGTGTAGGAAATTTTGCTCTTTCTTTTTTTAAATTTCCCGGAAAATCCGTCGATCATTTCTATTCGCGGAACCGGTCCGGAGCACGGAGAAAAAAAATGTTGGGACGGCGAGCATTTTTTTTACCACAACTCATATACCTGCTTAACACAGGGACAAAATATTTTGCTGCAGCGGCGAAACGTTTTTGCTGCCACGAGAATAAATTATTAACTATCTACATTTTGTTACACTGTTTAAAAAAATTGTAAATTTAATGTGCAAATATTACGTACAATTACAGTAGTTTTAAAGTAATGTTTAAATACATTTAGTACTATGAAAGTACTTTTATTAAAGATAGCACATTTTTATTATTTTTTATTTACCGTACATTCATTTTGCACAACATTTGTATATTAAATTTAATGTACTAGGTTATGCATAAAAGCTTCCAATACAAGTACATTAATTTCGATGCAGACATTTTTTACAGTGTAGAGAAACAGAACTGTTTTTCTCCGTGCGTTGACCGGAGATGATTTTTACGTTCGAAAAATTCGACTCGTCTCTTGCGTTCCCAGGGGGATTCGTGCGTAACAGTTAACGTCGGTATAATTAATTTGAGGGAGAGGCACACGATGAGGTGGACCGGAAGTGAGCAAAGGTCGGAGGCCCGCGTGTCGATCGACCTTTGCTCCGCAGGCGGGTTTATTTTTTTTATATTTTTTTTTTCTTTGGCCTACGCCGATAAGAACCGCGGTGTGATCGGAGAGGCGAAAAATGTCTGAATGATCCGAGTCGCGAAACGGCGCGACGCGGCGTACGCGACAATCCGCGGTGCCGATTATAGACGAAGCGCAGGTTCAATGCTACAGGCTTTATTTTCGGCAAGATTTCGAGCCTCTTTATCGGGGACCGAAATTCACTCGTACACGTCGTAGACTCCGGGAGAAAAATAAATTGAGTGGACCGACCGCGTACGAGGTTCCTGCCGGGGTTAAACGAGAGCACTTCCCGAGAAACGAAAGCGCTAACGATCCGCCGCCGAGGCTCCGGAGCGAAAAAGTCGAGGCATCGGAGGAGACCCAACTCGAGCTCGCGGCTCGAGGACGGAAGTGAAACGACTATCTACACTGTAAAAAAATGTCTGCGTGAAAATTAATACACCGGTATTGGAAGCTCTTGTGCATAACCTTGTATATTAAATTTAATATACAAATGTTATGTGAAATTAATGTACGGTAAAAAAAAATGAAAAAAGTGGTATTTTTAATAAAAGTTCTTTAATAATACTCAAAGTATTTTTAAATTACTATAAAAGTACCGTAATTTTACATCATATTTGTACATTAAATTTAATATACTCGTTTATCCACGAAAGCTCTCAATACCGAAAATGTATAATTTTCTTTTTACAGTGTATCACTATAAAAAATGTCTGCATGAATATTAATGCATTGGTATTGGAAACTTTTGTGCGTAAACTAGTATATTAAATTTAAGATACGAATATTATGGGGAATGAATGTATGGAAAAAAAATGATAAAAAAGTGGTGTTTTTAATAAAAGTTCTTTAATAATACTCAAACTATTTAAAAATTACTATAAAAGTACCGTAATTTTACATAATATTTGTACATTAAGTTTAATGTACTGGTTTATGCACAAAAGCTTTCAATACCGGTACATTAAATTAACATTTTTTTTTTACAGTGTACATAAAATTACGCTTCACTGGAACACGCTATTTCATCAGTTTTTTTTTCTTTTTTTCTACGTCGATCCTTTATTTACATTCTCGAGAAGTATCTTGCAACCCGTCCTATTTAATATTTGTGAAGAAAGCGAGATCGGGCCGTGTGTGTGTGTATGCGTGGTAAAATTTCGTCGAAAACTCATGAATTGCGTATCGTCGCTACGAGCGAATCCACTCTAGCGGTGTCAACAAACTCGAACCATTGACCCACAGCCGAGCGCGTGTTTTCGTTCGAGTTGCGAAAGAAAGAGGAAAAAAGAATAGTACGTATACGGGAAACAAAAATTACGAGTTAAAAATAGAATGTAATTCGTGGAATGTCGGAACGGCGCGACGCGGCGGACATTGGCCAAGCGCGTCGGTCAATGAAGGCGTGTAAACGTGAAAACGCGAGAGCGGCCAAAACGCGGTACGATAAACCGGGAGAGAAAAACTATGTGCCAACTTGACCTTTGGCGGATGTCGGAAACATGCCGCGGCCGCTGATCACAGACTACGGTACGAAAGTAGAGTAAAAATACATGGTTAGACGATAATAGTTGCGTCATAAGTGCCCGAGGCAATATTTCCGATACCATCGCGCATGGTGCGTGGAATAAAAAGTTTCGACAGAAATTAACATACCGGTGTGCGAGGCCTTCGTACGCAACAGTCTCAGACAAAAATGCTCGATATAATCGGGAACGAAAAAATAAATCAAAATTTATCATTTTTTTAAATCGCACCGCAGATGATTTTTATAATTATTAAACTTATTAAATCTCTGTTAAAGTTTTGATATTTATTCTCTATAATCAAATACGTTTTTCAGCGAAAATTTGCCAGGAAAATATATATATTTAAAAACCTAGACCGTGAATTTTTTTACGGGAGAAATGTTCACAACCTCAAGACTGTGGTGTCAAAACAAATTCTTCGCTTTAAGTAATTTAGCAGTTTACTAATCAACGGTTTACCGTTTGTTTTCTACTCCAAATAATAAATTTTTTATTTAGCATACAAAGTGTGAAATTTTTTCTTGTTTTTTTCTTTATACATAATCACAAAAGATTTACTAACTTGTTAAAATTTAAAAACGGATTTTCCCGTCTACTACTATAGATAAATAAATAAATAAATAAAACAAAATTGTGCGAAATACGAGAAACAGTAATTTGATTGGGTAAAAAATTAATTTCGCCACAAATGAAACTACCGATATGAGAGGATTTAGCGCATAACAGTCTCAGCCGAAGGTGCTCGGTGTAATCAGAAACGAAAAGAAAAGTAAAAAAAAAAAAAAACGCAAAAATATTTTATAATTCTAAAACGCATTAAATTTCTATAAAAAAATGGACACTCATTCTCCGAAAATGAATAGCATTTCCCATAGAAGATTTGTGCGAGTAAAATAAACGTCACAAGAAAACAAAACAAAAAAAAAGTTGAAAATACGAAAAAAACCAGTAATTCGATTCGGTACAAAATGAATTTCGTCAGACGCACAATTTCCGCGAGGCACTTTAGGTTACCCCATAAATACGCACGAGCGATTAAAGCTATCCGCTCTGATGTATTGCGTAATTAATACGACATGTCGCGATAGCGTTCGTGTGACTTTACGATCTCGTTAATAACTCGACGATAGGTCTTAATGAATTCTCCGTACCGTATAAATACCCCCCGCACATGCGCGCATAATATACATATGTAATATTAATCAAACGAGATGTGTTCGGAGTGGAGCGCGAGAGATGCTCGAGGCACGTTGGCCAGTGCGCAGCATTCGTGTTGCGCAAACGTTATATCCCCCGGGTAGTTTAAACCCGGTACGTACGAAAGTAACAAACCTATAATAATGCCTACGGTACGGTTGGAAGAAACGAGTTAAACCGACGTCGCGGGTACGAGGGGAGGACGAGGCGGGGGGGGGGGGGAGGGGGGAGTCTCGCTTCGTGAGAGAGCCGCGAAAGACGGGGAAAGGCTACGGTTTCTCGTAACGCCGAAGTGTGCGCGCGGACGCCAAGCTGTCTGCCGGAACACGGACCCCCACTACTGGGCGCGGGAGCGCGAGCGCCGCCGCCGCCGCAGCGGCTGCGTCGAACCGCAAGGGAAGGGAGTCCGGCAGTGGGCAGCCGCGGTGCCCGGAGCCATGGGGCTCCGCCGGCAAGCGCGCACGACGCGCATGTCGCCATACCGTCCTTCCCCCGGGTGTCCTCATACGCGTCCGCCGCGCCGGCAACCGGCACTGAAGAGCCTCCCGAGCCGAACAGAGCATCCTCTGTCCTACATACACGCCGTACAAGCGTTCGAGAATGCCCGGTACGTCGCGCGCATGCGCTGCGATATACACCGTAAAAAAAAAAAAATATTGTAAATTCAATGTACCGGACTGGGAGTTTTTATGCGAAAAGCGCCGCGTTTTATTTAATGGAGAATCGCGATAAAAAGTTAATGGACTTTTACAGCGAATTTAAAGTTGACTGTAGGAAACGAATTATTTTTATAGTAGGGTCAAACTAATTTTACGATTAGGGGTTGCGAATAGGGTTTTCATTTAATTGAATTGAATATTGATATTCGATTCGAAATTTGTATTGAATATTCAAAAATGTGGATACTTTTTTGAAATTCGCATAATTTTTTATGAATTGCATGTTCGAGAAATGAAATTCCGATTACAAGGAAACTGAGCACATAAAGTGTTTTCATTGAATGGGGAATTTTGATTTGCTACAAAGCTGAAGAACTTACGCTTTACGGTTGCAAGTTATTCCCTTTTTCAGAGCTTAAACGTGTACAACAATTTCTATTATAAATCAATTCGCACTGTATAGCGTTATTTGTAATGGCCATTATGGTCCATTACAAAGTCTCAAATAAATAATTCTAATCATTGGAATATTCAGACTCTTAAAATCATTCGCATATTCCTAATTATTCGAATATATTAAACTATTTAAATTGTTCCAATATTTGGAATATTCAAATATGAATAATTAATATTCAATTCATATTGAATGATAAAAATTGTCGAATATCGCACATCCCTAATTCCAATTACAAGAATCTCCAGAGTTTTTATTCGACATTGATTTTTCGTCACAATTTTACGTGAAACTTCATACACCACTTTCTGCGTTAAAGCTTCCAGCACCGGTAGATTAAATTTCATACGATTTTTTTTTATATACAGTGTAGCGCAGCGGGCTTTCGGATAAACAAGGCGGAGCTATCCGGGTCGTGTAAATAAATCATTTCTTCTTCCCGTCTCGTTTGACTCTTCCCGCTGCCCCGGACGACGGAGGCTAGAACGTCGCGAAAAAACAGAGGAACCTCTGTGCGTTTGATCGGTGCTCCGAATGCCCGGGGAGAGCCTCGAGCCTCGAGGGCAGAGAGAAAAGCGCGCTCGCGCCGAGAGGCTCTCACGCGAGCGCTCTCGGAGTTTCTCCTCTCGGTGGGCTGATATCTGTTGCTGGCCGCTGTTACACTGGCGAGAGCCTCGCCGGAGCGACACGACCTCGTCAACGTTGTTTCGGTCCTCGGTGTTGCAACATCCAACGAGGCACTACGGCTTGTGCGGAACAAGCACCGTGCAGCCGCGGCGGCAGCGGCTTAGGGTTCGTTGACACCGCGAACCGCCTTCGAGCGCTGCGATCCATCGATGTCGTACGATTATAACTGCGTAGATATCGCGCACTATATTTCGTCACGGATATTTTGCGAGGCGGCGGGATTTTTTTTTTTCGGACTCCCGTCGTTTCCGAAAGATTCGTCAACGACTGACCTTTTCTCGGTCAACGATCACGAAGTGCGTGAGGGACGACCACTCGGTATTTTGCGCTCCGAGACACCGGCCGGAGCGATGGGAATGGAAGGTCGATTGGAAAATCAGTCCTTGAGGGATAAGAGTGTATATCGCAAAGGTTTATGGCTCGGGCACGTAATTGACGGTAATTCGATCGAAAAGTATACACGACTTACTGGCCTTTGGGCCATTTTTTTTTTATTGACAACTAAATATATGGCGAACCCGTTGTGAAGCGGGTTTTTCGAGGTACAATGTATATAGGTTTTATTTTTAATGTTTTAACGAGAGAGACCGAAAAAAAATGTTGAGGCTATCGAATACGTAGGGACCAGAGTAAGGAGGCTCAGATTTTCAGACGAAAGCTTCGTCTCGAAGGCGAGCGACTCTGAGATACTTCACCCAGAAAAAACATTATTTGACGGCCACCGTTTATTTGGTTTAAGTCAAATGTTATATTTTATTTAAATAAATATTTATTTTTACCAAATAAATATTTATTTGGTAAAAATTGTCATTGCCTGAAAGTCATTGTATAGACTTTCAGTCTCGATATCTTGACTAGTTATATTTTGTTATTGTCATTCGATTACCGCAGAATTTTCTTCAGATTTTTTTTTTATCATTTCAATATATAATAAGAAAAATTTGTTTTTACCAAATAAATATTTATTTAAATCAATTAAATATTTTACTTAAAGCAAAACAATTATTTTTCTGGGTGTTTGTGTAAAAAAAAGTGCCCGAAACAAGTATAATTGTATCGAAAGTAACTCGACGCGGTGCTCGTTTCACAAAGTGTATGTCGCGGAGTACAATAAAACTTTATGATTCACGTAAACTGTGCGATTTGGAATTCCAATTGCCGATACAGAGAGTGGAGAACGTACGGGCGAAGCTTATGTCCGCGCCCGAACAACTCCACCGAGAGATTATCGTAGGAGGAACAAACGCGAGTTTTCCTCGGATAAATGGATTCCTCGCGAGTCGAGCCGGTCCGCACATAGAAGTAACAGAAACCCGCGATTTCTCAGGACACACACGCAACACGTACTATTGTACTATGTAGAATAGCCGCGGAGCGCGAGTGGCGAGAAAAGGGCGAGTCGGTGATGCCAAGAGATCATCCGAGCTCTTTGCCCGTCGTGGCACACCTGTTGAACATTCCTTCACGGATTCGAGCACCTCTTTCTCTCAATATTTCTTTCTGCGTCCCTCTCGCCTCTCCCTCGCTCGGTAGTACGTGGCTCACATACGCGAGCAACCGCACTGCCTGCGTAAAACGTGCCCTCTCGGTCGTTGTAGACCGACCAGTGTAACTTTGCTATCTTCGATTTCCGAACGAAATCCTATTTATTTTGTCACGTAAAAAAAAATTACAATAATAATGCAAATTTTAATCATTAAAATAAATAAAATTATGGACAGAAACTTCTTGTATTTCTCTTCGATTGAGGCAGCTCAATCGAAGAGCCGCCTCTTCGATTGTGTAACTTTGCTATCTTCGATTTCCGAACGAAATCCTATTTATTTTGTCACGTAAACAAAATTATAATAATAATGCAAAGTTTAACAATTAAAATAAATAAAATTATGGACAGAAACTGCTTGCATTTCTCTTCGATCGAGGCGGCTCAATCGAAGAGCCGCCGCTTCGATTATGTAACTTTGCTATCTTCGATTTCCAAACGAAATCCTATTTATTTTGTCACGTAAAAAAAAAATTATAATAATAATGCAAAGTTTAATAATTAAAATAAATAAAATTATGGACAGAAACTGCTTGTATTTCTCTGCGATCGGGGCGGCTCAATCGCAAAACCGCCTCTCCGATTGTGTAACTTTGCTATCTTTGATTTCCGAACGAAATCCTATTTATTTTGTCACGTAAAAAAAATCTTCGATTGTGTAACTTTGCTATCTTCGATTTCCGAACGACATCCTATTTATTTTGTCACGTAAAAAAAAATTATAATTATAATGCAAAGTTTAATAAATAAAATAAATAAAATTATGGACAGAAACTGCTTGTATTTCTCTTCGATTGAGGCGGCTCAAACGAAGAGCCGCCGCTTCGATTGTGTAACTTTTCTATCTTCCATTTCCGAACGACATCCTATTTATTTTGTCACGTAAAAAAACATTATAATTATAATGCAAAGTTTAATAATTAAAATAAATAAAATTATGGACAGAAACTGCTTGTATTTCTCTTCGACCGAGGCGGCTCAAGGTCGCTTCCTGTCTGATCGTTGACGATCGAGACCGTTCGATTCGCTCGTTAGACAATAATCGGCGTATAATAACGTCCCTCTCGCGTGCCGCGCAGCGTGGAAAATACGACGATAATCGGGCGTAACGAATAGCCCGAGCGAGTCATTCCGGCGAGAGGTGGCGGCTCTCGAGAGCAAGGTGAGAATCGTACTGTGCCGGTGAACACACGCGGGACTTCGGCTCGAAAGGAAAACGAGGCTTGTCGCTCGCTCGCGCGTGGGATCGAGGGTACAGAATTCACGATAATTCTCGAGTCTCCGGGAATTACTTGGCAAGCTTGCCTCCCTCTCTCAAACACTCGAGTAAATTAGCGGAGAAAAAAATTTCCCTGCCCTTTTCCGATGCGTTCGTGCGAGAAAGGTTCGTACATTTTCTGTTGAATGAAAAATGTTCCCGTCAATGAAAAAAAAAACAATTTTAACCAATTGGATTTTTGACTAAAAGATAGTAAAATTCACAACAATATCAAAAAGTTTAAGTGTAAATTTTTTTTTTACCGTCTATGTAGGTGTGGCTCGCGGACTATGTAACCGAGTCGCCTTTATTTCATTCTCTCGGCATATAATTGCATTCCACACCGAGAGACAGACAGACGGGAGTGCGCGCGGTTCGAAGTAATGCGCGACGGAATATTTGAAAAAAAAAAAAAAAAAAAATTGACGACTGCGCGAGACAGAGAGCTTTGCGGTTCTCGGGCTCGGCTGATTCTACTCGGCCGGCGTACGCCGCTCGATTGGAATCGTTTAGCATTTAATAACGCCAAGTCCGCATAGGTTAATAGAACCGTTCTTATATAATTATCCGCGCCATTGACGTCATTGACTTATCTCCGTTCGCTTTTTCGAGCGTACCTCGGCATTGCACGAGCTCTGAAAGTTCCTCGCGGTCAAGCTTCTTCTATGGCTCTATTTTTAACTCGAACTTGCGTGTTGTTTTTTCTTTTCTTTTTAACACAGTCTAAAGTAAATTACCATTTGCGTACTTAAGCCTCTTTCGTTCGTCACTCCACTTCCGGGTATTTTTATTTGTAGCGTCGCACCTCGTACATTGTAAAAAATGCATAAATGCATATGAAGTTTTACGCATATACAGTGTATAAAATTTCATTGACACATATGTAAGAATATTGCGTTACAAGTATATTAAAAACAATATCATCTGTATACTATTTTTAATAGTTGCATAATTTTCATATACACTGAGAAAAAAAATATTGTTGAATTAAGCAGGTGACATAAGTTGAAAGGTGTATTTTGTTGGTACAACAAATATGTTTGTTTCAATCGACAAATTTTGAATAAATTGAAGCAAATAATCGTTCAAGAAACCAATGCTTTATTTGCACCAAACAAATAACAGCTTTGATCGTATGTCACCGGGACTTTCGGTTGATCCAACCAATTTTTTTTCACAGTGTACCGATGTCTTAATTTTTAATGGCATCACCGGTAATTTTAATATACAGGTATTGCATTTAAGATGAAATTATAAAAATTCAAATACAATGCATATGAATTCTAATTTCATATCCCGAGGTTGTAAATTTCATAACATTTTTAACAGTGTAGAAACAAAGTTTCATTGTATCGACATTCAGGCTCGATATCTTGACTAGTTATATTTTGTTATTGTCATTAGATTATTGTAACTTACCGCAGAATTTTCTTCGGACTTTTTTTTTATCATTTTAATTTTTTTAATATGTACCGCTTCAATTTCGCGTGAGAGTATCTTTCGCGGCGAAGATAAATCTTCTCCCTCTCGCACCGTCGGGAGAAATACATATATCCGCGGTGCATCCTGCAAGGTATACACGAGCCTCTCGGCCCGATGGCGTCGACGCGCACCTGGGTGGCGATCGCCCTCGTGTATTAAATTATCCCTCGTGTTGATCTTGGAAGGATCGTTAGTTTTGCACGCGCGGCGATATGCCCGATCGAGGTATACGCTGGCGCTCTTTCGCGCCTGAAGCATCAGCAGCAGCATCGTCCGTTCAACTCTCGATTCTCGTTCTTTCCACTCCCCGCCCCCCCCCCCTCCACCCCATCGGCGAGCCCCCACACAGCGCTTCAGCTATCTCTTCTCATCGCCCTTCTCGCGCCTCTCTCGATAGTACAAACGGTCTTACCTTTGCGCGTCTAAATTCATCCCTCCACTCGATTAAAGACAAACAAAAAAAAGTGAGTTAAAAAAAAATAGTCAAACCCTTTTTATCCGGGTAAATCCATTAATAAATTCGTATCGCTGTTGAGAGAAAAAATATGTCATGCAAATATCAACTTCACCTATCGGAGTTACAAGAGTTATAAACGACCACACACATACACATACATTTATTCGTCGATTCGATTAAAAAATGTATAAATAAGCTCTGTCTTAAACGGGATATTAGTGAAACCTTTTTCAGCACCGAGGATCCATCGATAGATCCCGATGACTTTTCGAAGAAAAAAGATATGTCGCGCAGATATTAACTTTAAAAACTGTAAAAAATGTTGTGAAATTTACAACACGTTTATTATAGAAAGTTATATGAAATATACAACCTCGGTATATGAAATTAGAATTCATGTACATTGTATTTGAATTTTCATTATTTAATCTTAAATGCATTGCCTGTACATTACAATTACCGGTGATGGCATTGAATATTAAGACATCCGTATATGGAAATTATTCATTTATTTAAAATGATGTTATTGTTACAAATATTATACAAATAATATTGTTTTTAATATCCCGGTAACGCAATATTCTTACATAAGTGTCAATAAATTCTCCTATACTGTGTATATATACATAAAACTTCATATAATTTATGAATTTTCAATCAGAAATTTTCTACAGTATTCACCTATCGGAGCTTGACAAGTTACAAGTCAGAATTAGAAGAAACGTAATAAATAAAAGTTCAGTCCAAAGAAAATCATTAGCGAAACCTTTTTCGACCCCCCGGATCGATTAACAGATATCGATAACTCTGCAAAGAAAGATAAAATCTCAACAAAACATTAATTCGCCTAACGGAGCTTGAAAACATATGAGCGCCAACCAACAAGCACACACACACATACAGTTTTCTAAAACTCGATGATTGATCGTTCACGTTAATGAAATCGTCATCTCGTCCGGAGTCAGTCGGAGCACTCGAGCGGCCATTAGCATTAGCATACACGATAAGAAGCCCCCCACCCGCCTCTGTCCATATCGCATGCGAATAATCCGCGCCAATTACCAAGTCGGTGTTGCGTATGACTAACGACTCGGTGCCATTTACTGTCGGTGCTGCCTTGGCCGGCGAGGATACACAAAGTTTCTTGCAAAGTACAAAAATAGCCTCCGTACATCGGTTTTACAAATACCCCCCGGCGGCTCCTAACCATCCGTGCCTAACTACAGAGCAAACCCCCCAGAACCAAACGCCCTGATCGGCGGAAGGCTCTTCACGGGAATGACTGAATAATTCGCGAACATGAACGAACCTTCTCTCCTTCGGTGCCCTCTCTCACTCCCGATCGGTGCCCCGCACGAAAAGTAAAACGAGAGAGCGCCCCCCCCCCCTTCCGCCCAACCCCCCGCAGCTCCGATGGGAATCGAGCGTGCGTGTGTACACGCCCGCGGAGAGAAGATGAGAAGGGTTACCTGCGCGAACGTCAAAGATCCTCGCCGACGAGGGGGTTGGGGGGTGACGGGGAAGGCCAGGAGCCTCGGGCAAGTGCGGTACCACAGCCTCGTTGGTCCCCTGATTTACGGCCGTCGTCTTTTTTGGAAAGAAACGAAGAGGAGAGGAAGAATAAGAACAAGAAGAGGAGGAACGAGAGGAAGAGCGCGCGTCGTACGGTATATGGGGTGTATCGCGTATCAAATGGCGTATGCTGGGTGGCGGTGTGTGCGAGAGGAGCCACGGCGGCCGAAGGCCTAATTAGAGGGCCAGCCCCCCCCCCCCGCCGCTGCCCCCTCAGGGCCCTCAAGAGCGGAGAGCGAGAGCCCCGATCTGTACGGCTCTCGGTGCTCGGCATTACACGTCGGAACCACTTCGTTCTCTTCCTTTACTGTATGTACAGTTTGTGCGCGTGTGTGTGTTTATATATATATATACATATACATAGAAACATATAATACATATGTGTGTATATATGGTGTAGAATCACCAACGCCGGTGGAGAGAGCCCGTCCAGCAACTCCTTCTCACGATTGAGTCATCCGGCGAAGCACACGGTCAGGACCACCTGGCGAGAAAGAGCCGACGATCTATCTAACGATACCACATCACCCTTGCCGCGTCCCGCCTACCTATCTCGTTCTTCTTTCCGCTTTTTCTTCTTCTTCTTTTATTCCTGTTTTCTTGCTTTTTTTTTATCCCCGCGTTGTTTTTTTTTGTTATCCTTTCTCGATGCTCTTCCCCTTATTCTACTTACTGGCTTACTTTAATCTGACGATAACGAGATTGCCCGCTGCGTGCGAGCTTCGAGAGGACGATGTTTGCGTGCGTGCGCGTCCGCGAAGACCATTCGCGGTTGAGGGTGAGACGAGGATTATCGAGCTATCGACGAATGGGATACGTGGTGCGCGTGGATGGATTTGTTTGCTTTCCTTTTTTTTCTACACGGATCAATCGTCGTAATGGTCGCAAGGATCGACGTCGGTGCGAGGCATCCAGAAATTATTGCCTCGGAACCGGGAATGGAAAAAGTAGTGAAAGGACGCGAGAGTCATCTCGATTCTGAGATGCGAAAAATATTTATACTCTCGGTGATAACGAAGGGGTGGAAAAAATTATATTTGGGGTAAAAGTGGGGAATACGGACCGGTCCATATATCATTGATTTACGTGTTAATCGAGGTGGGCCATATTCACCACTTTTACCCTACTCGAATACCTAAATTGTATCCGAAAGAAGAATGTCCCAAAAACAAAAAAATCGTGTTTTTCCGTCTTATTTTTTGCACCGCGATATGAGAATACGAGAATCCTCGTTATAGTAATGACAACTGTCGTCAACTGTGGAAGGAGCATTGAGCGTCGAGGGGGTAGAGCGCACGAGAGGAACGCTCACGAGCTCGGGCTCTCGATCGAGAGCGTGTGGCGTTTTTACTAAAGGAGATTTGCAGATTGCACACCTGTGCGTGGCCGCGAGCCGAGGAAAGACCTCACCTGTCGAGCAACCGGTCCCCATTGACTTTTTCTTTATTCAACCCTCTCCTCCGTCCTCCCGCAACCGCGCGCCGCGCACCGACCAACTTCTCCTCACCAACTCATTCTCTTAATCTCTCAGCTACAGCCACGACACAACTGCGAAGGTATATACGTGTACTGTAATATATATAGGTATACCGTATACCGTATACCGTATACCGTATACCGTTTACCGTATACCGTTTACCGTATACCGTATACCGTATACCGTATACCGTATACCGTATATCGTATATCGTATATCGTATATCGTATATCGTATACCGTATACCGTATATCGTATATCGTATATCGTATATCGTATATCGTATATCGTATATCGTATATCGTATATCGTATATCGTATATCGTATATCGTATATC
>JAPYZC010005974.1:0-13300 GCA_030522665.1 Ichneumoninae sp. A BG-2022a | reverse complement strand
TCAGTGCCTATAATAAGTATGAATTTTTTCAGATTTTTATAACATTGGGAAGTGTTTGCAATTCTTGCCCGAATTTCTCGAATTTAGGCAAAATGAACATAACTCGCGCCAACCTCCTTAAAAAGCCTCTAAAGAGCAATCGAATATCATATCATACGCTCGAGCAACAACGAACTTTTATGCACGGTTCTAATTACAAAACCGCTGGAAATCTGTTAATTATGTTATTTGGATAAATTATAATTTACATATTTTTTTAAAGCTTTTTTTCATTTAAAGTGCCCAATTAATATACGCTCCGGCATAAAACATTTACGACAAGGCTCTGACGGTCGAATGTATGCGGCTGCGGTGTGTCAGGGGTGGGCCGCATCCACACGTATATCTATGGATGCGAAACATTTCACGTTCAGGCTCTAAACGTGAAATGGCCAACGAGAGGTCGTACGAATAACCCCAATTAAGGTCTCTCCTTGCGATGTATAGCGAATTAATGTGTTCGATCCTCGTACCCGGTTGCCGGTGCCCGGAACCCTCTTTCCCCCACCCCGCACTGGCTCTCGAGCTTCCCTACCCTCTGTCGCTGCCTCTCGTTGTAGCTCACCGAAGTTGCCGAGCGTGGCGATCCCCACTAAATCAAACTAGTTCGAACAAAGTTACGAATTGCTTATTAGATAGCGGAAAGGACGCGTCGCGAGTCTGGCTTTAACCCGTATATTCCTCCGTGTCTCCCTCTCGTGTTCTCTCGAGTGTTTCACATTCAGGATGGAACGCACAAACCCTGCGCAAGGAGTACAAACCTAACGGCAACGGAAGGCTAAGGATGTCTTAGCAAGGACAATGCCAAGGAGCTGCTGCCGCTTCTGTGTTACTGTAAATTCTATTCTGTTACTCCTGGATGAGGAGGAGCAGTGAGAGAGCTCTTGAAACAAAATTATGGCACCGAAGCTCAAACGGGCTTCGAGCGAAACGTGTTACCGTATGTTCGCCAGCTTATTTTAGTGAAACAAGTGACCCGCCGTGTTTTCACTTCCGGCTAATTTCTCACGCTGAACGACCGATCTGGGCATGCGCCGGGAACTTACTAAACTCATGGCTGCAAAGCGTCACTTACGCCACTCTTCGCACACTGATAAAAAAGTACAGTTGAATCAACCAAGATTCGGGTAGGGACGTTCAAATAAATATTCAGTTGGTCGAACAAAATATTTTAATGACTCAAAGATATTTCGGTGAAATCGCAGAATAA
The DNA here is from genome assembly GCA_030522665.1 of Ichneumoninae sp. A BG-2022a. NCBI lineage: Eukaryota > Metazoa > Arthropoda > Insecta > Hymenoptera > Ichneumonidae > Ichneumoninae sp. A BG-2022a. The sequence goes on along the minus strand of JAPYZC010005974.1, from coordinate 12,051 downwards.
ATTGTTGAACTAACAAATTTTTTTGCGGTACCAACAAAATGTTTAGTTGAACGTTCCTGCCCGAATTTTAGTTGATTGAACCGCATTTTTTTATCAGTGCAGGCACGGAAGCATGAGTTACAAAAAGACACTTTTTAGCATCGCGTGCGGGAAAAATACTGCGCATGCGTACAAACACGATATGGTATATTTTCCCGCACTAATGCGGAAAAGTGACTTTTTACGCACGATTCCCAAAAATAAAAACATGTTTTTCATGAAGTTGTTAAGAAAAATTATATGAATGACATGGGCGTAGAAAAGGGAGTTCTAACTCGTGTGAATGCCGCACTCGGCTCATGTGACATTTTCGTACTCGACAAGAACTCCCTTTCCACACCCTTGCCATACACGTAACTATTGTTATAGCAACCAAATAACGCCTTTGAACGCATGTCACCGCGCCTTAATCCATAAATTTATTTTTATAAGTCTATGTTTTGATACGGCGGTAAAGGGTTGGAGAGAATTTATGACCCTGAAGATATCTGCATGACATCAAATTTCATCTTTGGCAAGTCTCTACCAGTGCACGGCTTTAGGAAGAATAACCAATTGTTCACTTATAGAATTTTAATTTCCAAGTGAACTTCCTCGAGAAAAGTTTGTACGATGCAAAATAAAGCCGTCATAACTTGATTTGATTTTAGGGTTATGAGAATTTAAAAATCAAAAGTGTCAAAAAATGAATATAAAAAATCAGAAAACTTTATTTTCGAAGGTAAATTTGCTCGTCGGCTAAATGTCTCGAAGCATGTCAAAGTAATGTGCGTATCCACGAGTTTGAGATAGTTTCGAGGTGACGGGAAAGCGCGAGCTTTAGAGACTGACAAATTCCCGTCGTAACTCAGTGCTCGCGGAAAGCGGAGATAGCGAGGAGTAAACAGGAAGAAATACCGAAGAAAATTGTTGAGCGAGTCACGAGTAAAGTACACGAGGCTTCGCGGAGCACGGAATCGGCACAGTTGATACGGGAGGATCTCGGCATGAGAGAGGATCAATCATGAGAATCGCCACTTAGGTCAACGAGCAACGACGAATGTGCCTGCGGGTTGCCAGCTCGCTTACTTTCCTTCCTTCCTCCTCTATTTTCCGGTTACCGATTTATTTTGACCTTTCTTCGCGATACACAACGTATGAGAAATCTCGTCTATCCGTCCGACGTCCCGGCCGAGGGATCGATGCCCTTCGGAAAAACCGAGACTTTCCACGATTTCATCGTCGCCGATTTACACAATTCACCGAATCGTTGCTTTCCTTGCGCCACGGCTACAAATGCCGAGCGGGCTTTCCGCGTCCGTTGCAAAGTAAATATGGAACAATATTTCGATCCAAATAATAATCGAGTAAATTCGATCGCAATTTTCGGACGCTTGAAAAAATTATTAAATTTGTTCTTTCCCAGACCCCCGATATCTTTTTACGCACGGGTACCAAAAAGAATTTTTTGAATGCATTATAAAATAAATTCCGTATAATATTCCAGTGGAAATATTCAAGTAAATTCCGAAATAATATTTTCATCTAAATAATTTTCATCTAAATAATCGAGTAAATTCCGTAAAATGAAGTTACCACTTATTCCCAGACTTCGAGTGTTTGAAAAAATACGCAAAAGGTAACGGGTCGAATATCGAGAATCGAGTTACGGACTGGGCGAGCGACGCTCGGGAGGCTTGAATCGAATTTATGCGTAATAGCGGAAGTCGCGAAGGAAACTGGAGATGTCTGCGGATAAAGTCGAGATTTCTTCCTTATCCCGTTGGTTATTCGACGGGTCGGGCGGAAGCGTGGAGGAGGCTTTGGTGACAACTTTCCTCTCGGAAAAACGAATTCCCCGTTTCGCTTTTAAAGAAAATTGAAGGCAGATTCTTCGACGATTTTTTTAAGCAACAAAAACAGAGAAACAAAAAGAGTCGTTAAAATATTCCTAGTTCCACGAACAACTATAGTCAGCGTTTCCCCCTCGCAATTGTGTCGACCGATATCTCGACGAATTTTCAAACATCGAAGTAAACGACGCTCGTGAAACTTTTGTTCCAGATGCGAGGCCGTCTCGGCGAGCGATTACGTCGAGTTCTCGAACTACATGAGCAGAGATCGCAAGCATTCCCGTCACTGCGGCCAACTGAAGGAGTTCGACGTCGAGAGCGACCGGAAGTTCTTTCGCGTTACCTTCAAGAGCAACGACAGACTGGACGGCACGGGTTTCAACGCCAGCTACATATTCTTCGACGAGGAGGACAACTTCACGATGAAGACGCCACTCAATTCTGCCACGACTCTATACGGTAAATGAAACGATAGCGAAAGGGACCCGTGAGACCGCAACCAGGTCAACCCGGGTAATTTTCACCGAGCCCAGTTTCCCGAGTTCTCGAAACATTCTCCGTCGTTGCTAGTCGAACTCGTTATCGAAAAGTCGAGGCATTATAGGCATTCACCGAGCGCGTATAGGCATTCACGGACGACTCGAGTGTGTCAACAGCAGAAGAATTTATTCGCGATATTTTGCCGGAAGTGCGGTGGGAGGTGCAAAAATCTGCAACTGGACCGCTTCCTCTATTTCTTCTGATCTCTGTGCCCGACTCCCGCCCCTGCCCCATCCTGTAGCTGAATCGAGGAGCGGGCGGTAAGGGTGAAATTTCACGCAAATCGAATTTCAATGTGGACCAGTTCAAATTGTTGCATCCATGCACTTTTCCGATAACGTACGTCACGTGCGGTGACGTTCAAACCGGCTCCAGAAAATCGCGAGAAAAGAAGCTTATAATGTCGAGCAACGTGCAAACACTTGCATATACATACATATATATACTCACATATATGTATATGTATGTATATATACATATGTATATTCGTATACACAGAGCGAATTTGGGAAATAATATTCGTACATGTGTTAGCGGAATGTAAATCCCGACAGAGCGAATAAACGCGACGAGATCGATGATGTTGGGTTGGAAAATTGCTACCAGACTCGGACCTCGGAGTCTGCACGGTATATAGAATTTTATAACGGGTAGACGGATGGCAAATAAAAATGATGGAAAAAAAAGCTGTCGAAAAAAAGAATTATGGTGGGCGCGGGTATCGTAAACAAAGGTTTTACTCTCTTCTGCATTATTACTCGTGGCCCAGTTCACCGGTGGAAGTTGAATATCGCGGGTTCGCCTCAATTTTTCAACTTTTTACATATTCATCTGAAACTGTCGGAAAAAACGAAGGAAAGAAAATTAATGTATGTCGACACCCTCGACCCATCGGGACCGCCTTTTTTGTTGAGAATCTGCTTTTTTTCTTCATCAAGTAGGAAGGAGTAGGAATCGTCGATTTTTTTTTTGTTAATAATCTGATACATTTTTCTTACTCGGGTGGAAAAAGAAAAAAAAATGGCCTCAACCGAAATTGTTCAATGTTTTTTTTCTGAGATCCAATTAGCCAGATGAAAATGTCTCGTCTCTAGGCGGTGTATAGATATAGTCAGAAGTCTCGTGTGCGTTTTTCGGAATTACCGAGTCAATCGACGAATGAAACGCGACCGGGTTTAATAGCATCCGAAACGGATATCGAGGTGGAAGATTATTGGGAGGGGGGGGTGGGGGCGGGGGGGGGGGGGGGGGGGGGGGGGGGGGGGGGGGGGGTATGAACGGTGCGATAGAAGGATGGTGAATTAAAGGGTACGTGATCTGGAGGTCTCACACGTACACCGGGATTTAACGAAGTACGTGTGTTTGCACGGTGCAGAGCAAAAAATGTTGAAAAGCGGGCGGTTGGCGGTGCTCGGAGCTTGAAGCTTGCACCGTGATAAACTATATTCCGCACCGTTCTCGGGTTTCCATAGGCATTGTTTTTTTTTCCTTTTTTCAACACGGGAATCGAAGGGCCTGAGGGTACGGTAAAAAAAATCGATTGTTAATTGCACAAAGACTCTGGTTTGGCGACCCCCTCGAACTCTCGTCACCTCCGTCGACCCTTTTTCCACCGTTTGACACTTTTGTTTTAACGAGAAAAAAAAGCGACGAATGACCGAACTGAACACCCGCTATAGATTTTATCAGAAATTCCCATTTTTTTTTAACCTCGGAACACACACTCAGAGAAACTCTGCTAGAGGTTAATTGGCGTTCGCCTAATAAAATCGCTCTGTTAAGCAAGACTCGACGAATTATCGGGAATAAATTGAATCGTATTTGCAGTGAGAATTTATTATGCTGTGGCCGGTACAATCAAATTAATTGACCGGTTTAACTGGAAACTCGTCGTCGGCGAACTGATTTCTTCGTGTATTTATCGCTTCGATAAAACTTTTTTTATTAATAATAAACGGGCCAATTACGAGGGAACGGAAACATAACATCTGCCAGCCAGCTAAATATAGCAGCAACAGAAACCCACATGATAATAAAATAAAAGAAAGATAAATTAACTAAAATGAATAATAATTAATTGTAACAAAAAATTTAACTTTCTCAGTCTTTTCACCTAAATAGCAAAAATGTTATGATGAGATTTCCAAGTTTAATTGTAATTTAGCACCCATAAAATGTTTCCGAAATTAGATGAAAATTTAAGAAGATATTTTTTCCTAACCCTAACGGATCTGAGTTGACCGTCGGCGGACTTAAAATAGATTAATGTGCAATGTGCAAAATGTTGACTTGCACTAAACTCGGGTATAACCTTTATGTTAAAGGCGTATTTCCTGCAACCTTTGCAACTATTGTGAAACAGTTTTATTAATTTGACTTGTAGTTACATGAGATCGCTCGAGTCCATCAAATCAGAGTTGCGTGAAGGGTAAAAGATTGCATAAATCGATCGATCTCATTCCACTATAGTCGGAGTCACGTAATGGTCGCGCAACTCGCAAATGCATGCCTAGACAACCCTAGTGCGAGTCCGACTGCGATGTAACTCCGAATGCGTGGTTGCACCAGTTTCGCTAGGTACCGCTTGCACATAGGGGAAAGCGGGGGAAAATGGCACAGTGGGGCGAAACGGGATAATCAGACAAAACGCAATTTTCCAATAACTTTTCAATGGTGACGATGTTGGTCCGTGGGACAAGACGGGGTTGAATATCCGGATGTATCGCTGGGACAAAATGGAGCATCCAAAAATTATTGGTAAATTGAGTTTTGCCCTCGCCGTCCCGTTTTTCCCCACTGTCCCATTTCGCTCCGCTCTCCCCTAAAATTCCGCTTCCCATTCCTGTGATGTAACCGTGGAAAGGCACTTGTTCACATCGCATGCAAGAAAAATACCGCGCATTCGTGAAAACGCAATTTGATCTTTTTTCTCGCACTAGTGCGAGAAAGTGTCTTTCTGCGCACACGTCCCAATAACGAAAAGCGTGATAGTCGTAAATCCAATAGGAAAAATTCTGTGAATGTAAGGGGCGTCAAAAGGGAAATCCTGACTCGTGTGAATGCCCGGCATTTTCACACTTGTCAATAATTCCAGTTCTACGCCCTTGCCAAACAAACAACTATTTTTTAATGGTTGTTTTTTCGGCGTGACAAACGTGGTATATTGCGCATTGCAACCTACGAGCAAAAAATTACTTTTACGCTCCTAGACGCTGTACATTGAATAAATCTTATCCTTACGGATAATATTTATTCAATGTACAGCTTCTTCCGCTTTTTACAATCTCCTCTTGACTTCTTGCATGTTCTCAGTTCCATTCCAACACATTCTTTTCCAGTACAACCACACCTAACTTAATACCCTTAATCTAAGCACACATCACTCACATATCTACGAGCGTAAAAGTTAAAACCATCGTATCAGTTCAGAAATAATTATTCCTAGCCGATATATCCGGAGCAGGTAGAAAATACAAGATCCACGGACGACGAACGCTGTAGTTTGCCCGGGTCACGAGATAGGCCATACGATCAACAGGTTGCGTAGACGGACAAGTGGATTACGATCTTCGCAGTCATGAATAGAGAATAGACGGAATTCATTAATGATAAATTAGTATTCAGCAAGATGCATCAGTCCTCCGTATAGCATCGCCCGGGTAGTTATGCAATATGTAACAACATATGCATACGGTATATTCTCCATAACAGGAGTTACCGTCGAGTTCCATCAAAACTCAACGGTTCCGAGTATCCGCTATATTCTATTAATTAAGAAACGTTGCAATCAACCATTCACTCTCCTCAATTGTATGCCCGACCGCTCAATATCGTTCGTATTATGCAAGTGTGCAATTTATTGATAAAAAAAGACCAAAACGTTATCATTGCCTCGCATATGGCACGGAAAAACAATTGCGCCTATCCGAAAATTCGATCGACGCCCATCGGCGAATTACATGGATGACTCCCGATAGTCGGCAGAGGGAGATGCACCGTAAATTTGGAAACGTTTGTAATTGGCCAAAACCGGACCGACGTCCGGCCATTAGTTATTCCGCATAAATACAATTGATGATTTTAACTGGTTATATACGCTAAAAGTACATTGGCGGAGAATTCGGAGCGACGACCGGGGCGGTGTTTGTTGCACGCCGGTGTAAATTCACAATGTCACATGCAATCTCAATCGTTCGTTGGACAACCGCTATTTTCACAAAGGCCGAGGAGAGCAACTCACGGAACACAACGTCAAATTAGTCGTTGGATTAATTGAACTGAGAATTGCCGCGGTGCCGCGTTTTGCGGAGATACCTCGTCTAGTTTACACACACGAGCACACTGTTTGCCGGCGGGACGAGATCGCGCAGGGGTTTGTATTGTATGAACGTGTATTGTGCGAGAACTATGTTCGCGGCAAAATTGGGGAAGGGCGGGAAAGTAAAAGATAGGGTGGGACGCAACGGAGCGGCTGCGTGACTCGCGGAAAGCCAAATATCACGGTTTAATCGGGGCATCAAGTCCGAATTAATTCATTTCGTGGATAATTATCAATTTATCGGTTATTCGACGAAATTCAATGACTCCCAGTGCCGTAAACGTGTTTCGCATAATTGCTGATTAGCGTCGATGGTTTTCATCGTTGAGGGTATTAGCTATCGTTCGGAAACACTCGGCTTATTATAGCGTTTATGTAGGCTGTAATAAAATCGATTCTCGTAATTTACTACCTGATGAAAATAATAATAATAATAATAATAATATCAGAATGATTTAATGGTTGATAATGTCAAAAATATTTTTTCATCACACTCTATGGAAATGGCCACTTTTCCGCCCGCTTCGCGTGCGTAAAACCGCCACTTTCGCACTTTTTGATGAAAAATATCGTACATCCCTCGTGCGAAACACTTTTTCTAACTCGTGGAGTAATGTACTATTTCAACTTCTCACTCGACATCCCGCTTAAAATATTGAGGTAGGATTAAAATAAGTATACATTTCTTGATCATCGAAAAAAATCACGAAAAATAATATCAAAACAGAAAATGAATAATATTTATTGTGGGCAATTTTTATACTCGGTTCTGAGAAAGTTACCTATTTTCGGTACTGTTGGATATCTTCGCTTCCCCATGCAATCGTGCATTTATTTTCATACATATGAAACTTAAAAAATTATAAACTGTAACCATGACGAGCCATTGACGATTTTTCATTTATTAATTGTGTTTCTCATTCGTTTCAGAATCCAGCATGGCGCTGCTGTTGGCGTGTTGGCTCGTCGTCTTCGGTATCAACCGGAACGCCGGTTTGTCTGACTAAGCAAGGAATAATTGGGCGTACATAATTCGAGCCGCCACTGTTCCGCTCCTAGGGGCTGAGAGGGATCGAGGGCCATCGACAACCCGTGCTTGCATCCAACCCTACACCGCGCTCAAGAGTCTCGAGGATACATCACCGCCTATGTATATCGTACACAACCGCCGGCATCGCGGAGGGGGGGGAGTGATAAAGCCACTCCACGCTCGTCTTACGGGACATCGCTATAGTAACTTGAACGATAATACTACCGCCACGAGGAACAACAAAACCGTTGTCCCCGTTGCCCCGCGTTGAATTATGTTAATTTATATTAATTAAAGTCTGGTGGGAGCAGCACACAGAGTCAGTATTGGTCCAGCGTCGGCCCAGTATCCGCCCAACGTCGACCAGCACCGATCCTGTTGCGCCATTCCGACCAGGGAAGGAGTTGATAATCCGAGTGACCAATCACGTCGGTACAACGGAACTACAACTGATTCGCGGGCTTGTTGTATCTCTTGTCCGAATTACGATATAACGCGCAATAATCCCTACCCCGCCCTCCGTACCCCTCCAACGAACTAATCAACCATCATAAAGTGAACCGACATTAAATCCCCAGCAATATTATTCCGCGGTTACCCCGAAAATCCCGAAGTGGTTCTTATATATAATTATGCAGGTATCAATTATAACTACAGTGGAACAAAGTTAATTATCAAGTAACCGGGAATACCGGCCATTGTGAGTCCTGCACGGTTACAAAAGCGAAGCGAGGCGCCGAAGAGTGCGACCGATGTCGGGGAAATAATTAATTTGAAAAAGAATTTAATTAATTTAATTAATTGATATTTCTTTTAAATTATTAAATCTCGTTCCGAACTGAAGTAAAGTCTTCTACCAAATACCAGGTTTTACGCGCGTCGTATTACTTATTCGGGGAGGGATTGTACGAAATATCCTTAACAAATTTCATCTTAATTTTATCAAGATTAAAACTAAAAAAATATAATTAAATTAAATTAATTGATATTTTTTTTTTATTATTAATTCTTGCTCCAAAATGACCGAATATCTTCTACGAAATATCAGGGTTTTTCGCACGCAATATTAATTGTTGGAGGGGTTTGTGCAAGATATCTTTTGACAATTTAATCTGAAGGATAATGCGAAGGGGAATCGATTTTTTAAATCTGATGCTTTAAACGCTCGGAGTGGACTCCGAGTATGTGGAGTGTGGGTCCTCTGGTAGCAAGTGTTTTTCATGCACGACCGAGTCCGAGCCGTATTATGACATCGAACGGAAGTCGAACGGTGGACGTCGGTACGAGCTTCCGCGTGGGGTGGTTATACCTATGAGGTCACGAGCTTTTCGTTGGGACGCTTGAGAGAAATGATTAAAAAAAAAAGAAAGTAAACGGCGAAACGAAAGAGGACGTTTGTATTCTGCGGAGCAATAATCCGAGTACAAATTGCTTGGAGTATTGCCAGATTTCTTTCGCGGCCAAGACGTTTGCGAGAGCATAACCCCTTTCTCCCCCGCCCCTCCCGCCCCGCGGGCCGCGGCAATTTCATGAACTAAATAGATGGGTCTTCTCGTTGGTACGAAGGAAAAATTGTTCTCCACGCCAGAGTCCCCGAAATTGGTGATGCGAGTACGAGAGGTGCAAGTGTACACTTGAGACTCAAGCGGCCCGGAAGCACGACTTTCGAGGCTCTCTCGACTAATGACTAAAAAGTGTAGGGTTTTTTTTCACTGAATTTTTTTTTCTTTTTTTGCACCCCCTTCACTTCTGCTCCGAGTTATTGGAAGCCCAGTCGCGGACGCGGCGAAAAGTTGTATAATTCGTATATATAAATATAATATAGGGAATGAAATGGAATTTACTGTAAAGAAAAAAGTAATGACAGAAAATTAAGTAACCGATAATCTGTTCTCTCTCCACCGAAATACTATGTTGTACATCGAATATCGTAACGCGAGATCGTTCGACCAGGAGGACGACACTGGCACGAAAAAAAACGTGAGGAAAAAAAAATTGAAATTAGGAACGAAGGGAGAGGGAGAGAAGTGTTTGCGCGAAAAAATTAATATCAAACGATGTAACACTGTATAGCACGTACCTATCATAGGTAGCAATAATATCGTTGTCTATGTTAGACCATTGTGAATATTTTTTAATAGGTTTATAATGCGTTGATGAATTTTAATCGAAAATTTCGAGGCGTTAATTTTTGGAGTGAACACCCGTGTGGAGAGGAATGTGTGCGAAATGCGTGTGCAAGTTTGTTTGCATGACGAAATGACCCGATGTATAAATGCAGTGTAATTAATGTAACGAAATATTAATGATTGACGAGAACGATTATTATTATGGTATAAATATATATATAAAAGCCGATTATAGCGAATCGGCAAATACAACTCTGTTTACTTCTATTTATACGTTATCGAAACTAACGACGTTTCTAAAATTTAATTGATTCGTTGAACGATGTGTGGAAACGACCGACAGTGAAACGCATTGAGTCGAACGCAAAGTGCGTCTTGAACGGTCGAGCGGAAACGTATACACGGAGACACGAGCGTCGTTAATTTAAATTGCAAACGAAACGTAATCAGCGATCGAGAAAAAATTACGAAAAAACAACAACAAAAAAACGTGAATGACGAAAGAGTTAAGAGAGGGAAAAGAATCCAAAGATGTGACACTACTAGTAAGTTGTATACATTAATCGGCACTACGAAAATATCCATGTGTACTATACTATCACACGTTGTAAATACCGTACCCATTTAATCGAATCGAAAGCTGCTGGCACTCACTATCGAATCGACACTGAGACCATGATAATTTTTTGCATTTTTTGGGAGGGGCGATCTCTGTGGAGAAAATAGGATTTCTATCATTCGTCACACGCCCGTAGATCGGTTGTTTCGGCGAGGAACCTTTTCTTAAGACAATTTTATTAAATTTTTGTTTTTAATATTACTGCTATTTTATAGATTATTCGTTGTTATCTTATAGAAATTTTTATCGGCTGACTCAGCTGCGATTTCGGGGAAAAAATTGATGTCTCGACGAAACATCCGATCCGCGCATACGAAAGGTGGAAAAGGAGGATTGGAAATTGGCGTTAGTCGGCGAAAGGACCATACCGACGTTCGCCTATTCCGGATGACGTTACGTCGGCAAGTTCCTGAGGCGAGAAGAATAGGAGCACAAGATAAATATGCGGACCGAGCGTGCAAGTTACGCGCGAACGATCGCCGTCGTCCTTCACAGTTAATCCGCGGAACTTCCGCCGCGGTATTGCACAGAAAAAAAATGAAAAAAATGAAACGAACAAACCAAAGCTGTCCGGTTATGAAGAAGGAGGCATAGAGGAGTGAAAAAAAAACACGAGCGAATGATCATCGACCGCGCTATCCGCTTCTCATTCGGATGATGTATTTTCTTATTCTGTTTTTTTCGCGGGCTCTTGCCCGTTCCATCCTCATAAGTTATCGATAAAATACTGTAATAACAATCACCGTTACTGTATTAATAAAGAAAGGATTTACGTAAGGATCAGAAGAATACGCATTGTTTTTTATCTGTAGATTTTTTTTCGTCCTGTACTATCTATCGTGTCCTAACTAAAAATCCTAACTAAAAAGAGTTGAAAATTGAAATTATTATATCGCTTCCTTATAAAAATTTAAAAAATTTATTTTCAAACGCATACATCCGCGTATTTTTTTCTAAATATGATTTTTCGATGTTTTGGAACATTCTGAACACGTTTTTGTGAAGATCTCGAAAAATAATGTTTCACCAAAACAAAGCTACGAGCTGTCAGGAAGCAAAAAAATAATTTTAAAAACTCGTTTTTACAATCGAGTGATTTTTTAAATGAACTAGGGACAATCACGCGCGCTATCGCGCGCGAGCGAAAATTTGTTAGCGCTGCAGCGCTTCGTTTGCCAAAGATATTTAAATTAGTAGTTTGATAAGGGAACTACTATCATCTGTCCATAGATCTACTGAACTTGCGATTTGAACGGTCACCCATCCAACTATTGACCTCTCGATTTGAACGATCACCTATCCATTTACTGAACTCTCGATTTAAACATTTTCACCCATTCAATTACTGAACTCTCGATTTAAACGGTCACTCGCCCAACTATGGAACTGCCGATTTGAACATTTGCCTATCCAACTACTGGACTTTCGATTCGTACGGTCACCCTTCCATCTACTGAACTCCCTGTTTGAACCGTCATCTATCCATCTGTTTAACTCTCAAAAATTTGAACACTCACCAATCCAACTGCTGAAATTTCGAATCA
>JAPYZC010005973.1:0-10013 GCA_030522665.1 Ichneumoninae sp. A BG-2022a | reverse complement strand
CGGTTGGGTCCATCCCGAGAGATACCCACGAACCACGACGCAGCACGAACGCCTCTGCGAATTGATTGTCTTATTTCATTTGATAGAAAAACGAAAAATTGTTACAGAAACTCCCACCTTTTCAAGCTCGCAACGCTTATCCGGTGTCCAAAAATAAATTACCAACTACTCACTTTATTATGCAGCTCAACGAGCGCGTGTCGAAAACAGAAATCGGTCTGGTCCATCCCGAGAGATACCCACGAACCACGACGCACCACGAATGCCTCTGCGAATTGATTGTCTTATTTCATTTGATAGAAAAACGAAAAATTGTTACAGAAACTCCCACCTTTTCAAGCTCGCAACTCTTATCCGATGTCCAAAAATACATTCCAAACTACTCACTTTCGGTTTAAAAATTGCTTTTTTTTGTCCGAAGCGACGTTTTTCCGATATGGCGTCACTTCCACTCGAAACGTTGGATTCTCAAACCGGAACTTACGTATATCCGATAAATCTCCGGAATATAAATTTCCGATCGCGATCTAGGACGAACAAGCAATAGCGAGGGTCTTCTTATTGAATTGTATTTTCCGATAAAAAAAAAGATGACATGATTTTTTTAGTCCGAAGTGGTTGAACAACTATTCTCTTGAGGGTCTTGATTCCAATTTCTCGGGCACTCGGTATCTTGGGTCGGTTCGTACCTGTAATATACTTAATCGTTGATAGAGCGTCTCGTGTCGCAGCGCAGCTGCCGTCGTCGATTCTACAGTAATGTCCTGAGTGCCCGAAGTACCCGGTGTATATGTGCGTCGTCGTTGAGACCGCGTCAATGTCAAGGTGCGACATTGTGTAGGTGCAATCGTGTAAGGGGCCACCAAGAATTACGTAGCGCCTCGCGTGCAAGTACTTATCGCACCAGCTGCTCCCACGTACGTATTGCAGTTACATCGTCATAGTCGTCTGATTAGGGCCTACCCGGGATGTGGGAGTTTGGGATGAGCAGGATGTACGGAGATAAGCCAACGCGGTTCCTGCATTAGCCGCTCGCGTTGGCCGGCACAAATCGTGGACCACCCGAATCCATCCCGCTGTTCTGTCATTAACCCTCGGAAATCCCGGTATTTCGAATTTCACCATCGAAACTTTTATCTCCCTTCCGGCATGTTCCACCGGAATCAACGATAACATTTCCGTCGATAAACGTCGGTACATAAAATCGGTACATATAATTAATGTTTGTAACACGTGCACGAAAAGTCCCGCTTTTCGTGCCTGTAAAGTGTGTCGAAAGTGGCGCTTTCTAGGAGAGGATGCGCGAAAAATGCTGTAAATACTACTTTTACACCCTAGTTTCTTTTCCGCACATTTTTTTTCACACGCCAGTTCCCTTTCGCACACTTTTTCATACTCTAGCTACTTTTGCGCACACACTGATAAAAAAATACGATTGAATCAACTAAGATTCGGGCAGGGACGTTCAACGGTTTTGTTGATACAGCTAAAAAATTAGTTAGTTCAACAATTTGTCGGGTGATTTCACCAAAATATTTTTGGGTCATTCAAATATTTTGTTGTACCAACTAAATATTTATTTGAACGTCCCGCTGACTTATCTGTCACTGTAGTTATTTTTCCGAACGCACTTTACAGGCACGAAAAGCGGGAATTTTCGTGCACTTGTCACAAAAAGTAGTATGCGATATTTGTAGGAAAAAGCGGTCTCCCGACGGTGGTTGGGAAGTAGGCAGCACTCGCCTCCTCTCGAGCTACAAACGTCACTCGGCTTCGCCTCGTGCCGTTGTAGCTCTCGATTCGCCTCGTGCAGTCAACTTCGCAACCTTCGTCGAAAGACCGCTTTGCCGTATTAGGGAAGAGCGGGGCAAAATTGTATAGCGGAGCAAAACGGGATAACGAGACAAAACGCAATTTTCCAATAACTTTTGGATGGTGGTCATGGTTGTCCGTGGGGCAAAACGGGGTTGAAAATGCGGATGTATCGGTGGGGTAAAATGGGGCATTTAAAAATCATTGAAAAGTTGAGTTTTTATCTCAAAGTTGGGTTTTGCCCCACTGTCCCATTTTGCCCCGCTAGTATCGCAAAGTACTATTTTTATTTTTTTTATTTTACTTAATCCGTGAACATTAATTGAACGAGTTTGAGATGTAAATCGGTGCGATATAAAGTAATCAAGATCATTCGGAAGGCTAGCATGGTTATTTTCCAACGGTGATTTACCGCGATCGCGACATCGATTCTGGATACGGCATGAAACAACAATTTGAGCCAATTACCGATCAGATAGAGGGTGGCGGTACGATGGACAATGAAATCCGCGAATGCATTGTCTCTCGTGCGGAGCGTTTCGTCAAAGGGTTATACGGGGTCGCGTGGGAAAGCCCCCATGTTGAAGGCATTGATCGTCGAAACGACGTATTGCTGATATCGCCGAGATATCAACTGCAGATATGCCTATGGATATCCATGCGCTTGCCGGATAGATGCACCCTGCGTTTGACCGCGGCTTCCAAGCAGTGGAGCTTTCATAGTTAAGATTCACTCAACCGAATTTGGGGAGGTCCTATTTCAACCCCGTCGTTTGATCTATCGCGAGCCGTAGGCACGCAGCTGTTCGACCGAAAAGCTCGAACTGTACACCGAATAAATAACCGATTGTTATTCTTGTTTACTATTATTGTCCATTATTGTTACTGTTTTTTGTATCTACGAAATTAAATCTTCCATTCGTTATATTAATTGTGTTATTGAATTTAATGTATTTCATGCGCTTGATTCGATAGGTTAGATGCGGGATTACTGGTGGCGGTACTATAAAAGTGAAGAATATGGTCCACCCCGATCAGCCCCGAAATACATGAACCGGGCCATATAAACCACTCTTACTCCAGCATGCCAGATTTGTCATTTATCTCACCAACACTTGAACACTGTTGCGGTAAACACGAGCACCGTCGTATGGTTTATCAGTGGGGGAAAGTCCGCTTATGAACAGTAGAAGACACGTTAAAGACTTTGGATGGTACGAGCCGCGTTAAGATTCACTCAACCGAATTTGGGGAGGTCCTATTTCAACCCCGTCGTTTGATCTATCGCGAGCCGCAGGCACGCAGCTGTTCGACCGAAAAGCTCGAACTATACACCGAATTAATAACCGATTGTTATTATTGTTTACTATTATTGACCATTATTGTTACTGTTTTTTGTATCTACGAAATTAAATCTTCCATTCGTTATATTAATTGTGTTGCTGAATTTAAATGACATGGAAGTTAGCAACGTTGCTCCAATGATATCATTGACAGATGTAATTTTTCTCAAATAGTCTATTTTCCGAAACAATCTAAAACAATTATTCTATTACATACTATTATTATTATATATGTATAATTATATACATATATAATTATAATAATATTATTATAATAATGTATGACATTGGATGATATTATCAGCTCACAAGGAAAGCAACTTTCTGCGAAACATGACAGCTGTCAATAATTTCGTTGGAGTAACGTTGCTAAGTTCTATGCCTTGAATTTAACGTGTTTCGTTGATAAATAAATAAGTGAATAAACAAATAGCGTGCGAATCGTTGGTTTTCATTGCTGCAAAAATAAATTACTTCCTTCTTTTTTTTCGTTTTCCCGAACCCATTTTTCAGGTGAAAAAAAAGTTGGTGGTAATGGATTCGTGTACGCGGAAGCAATCGATGCAGCAAATCGACTCCGTGAATTTCGCACATGAGCAAATTTGTACGCAGAGTCAACGCAACGCATAGTCATCGATCTTCGTGGCTTCTGGCTACCTCCGGCATTTCCGGTGTAGGTGAGCGAACAGCGAGCGGAGTTTACCGGACCGCTCGGGTCCAGCTTCGTATATCCCGTGTACATAGATGTGTGTGTGTGTGTGTGGGCGCACGTTCAATAAGCTCCCAGTGCTCGGTTCTCTCGCAGCCAGACATTTCGGGGTAAAATCAAGCGCTCAACGCCCACCAGCAAATTTACGCAATGCCCGCGAATTTAACATAACCAAGCGCGAACTGATAACTATTCATGTCTCAGCTATCCGTTATATAATCGCAATTATCGCGCGTAACAAGTAGCCCGAGCCGCATCGACGATCTTGGAGCGAAGCTCTTCATCCGCAAACGTGTCGGCGCGCCGAAGCAATACGTGTTCATGGGAAAAGCACTTCGTTCCTCCGGCGTTCGACTCTACCCTCCGTATGATAAACACGGAAATCGCAGATTACGCTCCATAACTTAGGCAACATGTCGAGCTGCAGGTGAGAATCCAATTTCAGAAGCGAAGCGTGTACAAAAATCACCCCGTCAATACGCGATTTCAGGATAGCAAAAGCAGGATTCGAAATGAGGAGTTCAGCGAATCTCCAAAGAGAGAGGGAGTGAAAAGTAACTCACCGGTCGAGCCGCAAGTGAGAATCCCATTTAAAAAGCGAAGCGTTTCCAGAAATCTCCCCGTCCATACCAGATTCCAGGATCGCGAAATTAGAAGTCGAAAACAAGAGTTCCACGCATCTTCAAAAAGAGAATGCAAAGTAGCTCACCGGTCGAGCCGCAGGTGAGAATACAATTTCAAAAGTAAAGGGTTTCCAGAAATCACCTCATCAACCTGCGATTCCAGGATAGCAAAATTAGTATTCGAAAACGAGAGTTCACGAATCTCCAAAGAGAGAAAGTGTAAAGTAGCTCACCGGTCAAGCCGCAGGTGAAAATCTGATTTCAAAAGTAAAGGGTTTCCAGAAATTACCTCATGAACCTGCGATTCCAGGATAGCAAAATTAATATTCGAAAACGAGAGGTCCACGAATCTCCAAAGAGGGAAAGTCTAAAGTAGATCACCGGTTGAGCTGCAGGTGAGAATACAAGTTCAAAAGCGAAGTGTTTCCAAAAAGCACCCCATCAGTTCGTGATTCCAGGATAGCAAAATTAATATTCGAAAACGAGAGTTCCACGAATCTCCAAAGAGAGAAAGTGTAAAGTAGCTCACCGGTCAAGCCGCAAGTGAAAATCCTATTTCAAAAGTAAAGGGTTTCCAGAAATTACCTCATCAACCTGCGATTCCAGGATAGCAAAATTAATATTCGAAAACGAGAGTTCCACGAATCTCCAAAGAGGGAAAGTGTAAAGTAGATCACCGGTTGAGCTGCAGGTGAGAATACAATTTCAAAAGCGAAGCGTTTCCAGAAAGCACCCCATCAGTTCGTGATTCCAGGATAGCAAAATTAGTATTCGCAAACGAGCGTTCCGCGAATCTCCAATGAGAGAAGCAGAGTGAAAAGTAGGTCACTGGCTGAGTTGCAGGTGAGAGTTCAATTTCATAAGCGAAGCGTTTCCAGCAACCACCCGTCAATTCGCGATTCTAGGAGAGCAAAATTAGAATTCGAAAAAAAGACTTCCACGAATCTCCAAAGAGAGAGTGGAAAGTAGCTCACCGGTCGAGCCGCAGGTAAGAATCCAATTTCAAAAGCGAAGCGTTTCCAGAAAGCACCCTGTCAATAAGCGATTCCACACTGATAAAAAATCCACACTGATAAAAGTACAGTTGAATCAACTAAGATTCGGACAGGGACGTTCAAATAAATATTTAGTTGGTCGAACAAAATATTTTAATGACCCAAAAATATTTCGGTGAAATCACCCAACAAATTGTTGAACTAACACATTTTTTAGCTGTACCAACAAAATATTTAGTTGAGCGTCCCTGCCCGAATCTCAGTTGATTCAGCCGTACTTTTTTATCAGTGCTGTAAAATTAATATTCGCAAACGAGAGCCCGCGGATCTCCAATGACAGAGGCAGAGTGAAAAGTAGGTCATTCCTTGAGTTGCAGGTGAGAATCCAATTTCAAAAGCGAAGGGTTTCGCGAAATCACCCCATCAACCCACGATTCCAGAATAGCAAAATTAGTATTCGAAAACAAGGGTTCCACGAATCTCCAAAGAGAGAGTGGAAAGTAGCTCACCGGAAATAGACCTCCCGAACGGAGTGGGGGATGAAGTCCAAGAAGAAAGATGTAGCACAAATTGGCGTCGTTTGGAGAAGAAGTGGAGCGTGGATCGAAATAAGAAGGAGGATGGGAAAGATAGTTGGGAACAAACGAAAGAGAGTTCCGCAACGAATGGTCGACGAGCCGCAGAGAGACCCGTTGTTTCGTCGAGGCCTTAACAATAAAAGTCTGTCGGGGCGATGGCGTGGTGGGGTGGACTGGGGGGGGGAGGCTACTGCTCGAGGCGTCGTTAGAGAATGTAATTTTGATTTTAATTGCCGTGCACTTCTCCCGGCCCCTCCCGATCGGGGCGAGCACAATGATGAGCGTCGTTGCTCGCCACGGTCGAAACTTTCGCTCGGCTTATTCTCTCCTGCCGGGACGCTGCGGAATCTGCTTTGCAGTGAGACTCGTTTCAATCGTTCGAACGCTAGAGCAATCGTCGGACGACGAGACGGCCGCGAGAGGAGGGGGGGGGGGGGTGGGGGTGGGGGCGGCCGCGATCAATTAGCGAAGGTAGCTCCGGAATAATGGGAACACTTTTTATATCTTTCGCGTCGCCTGGAATTCACCTGCATAAAACGGACGGGCGCTTCTTGTATAACTCACGATCGACTGTGTATGAAAAGCAAGAAAAAAAGAAAAAATATATATATATGAGACCCTCTCGAGGTAACGAGGATGACGCTGCCTCTAATGAATTATCCATGAATCTTCAGTATTCAAAGCGTAATAAATGAATTTAAAGTTCTTTGAAACGTAGCGGTTCGCTTGTTACCGCAGTCACCTGATTTCATTCTCGACGTCCTACCTACTTCCTGTTTTAGCGACGATCTTGCTGGGCCACGGGTAGAGGGTATTTATAAGTCCTGCCCGTACAACCGTATCGATTAGGTGAGATCACGGTCGGACATCCGCTTGAGGAAAGTGGGGAAATTCTGTGATATTCATGATCGGTGTAGAGCGGAGTTTGTGAATAGCATCGAGTTCTTTCAAACGAAAGTGTTCGTGTAATCAGAGTTTTTTTTCATTATCAGTCTCGTACCTGTTGAGCCGAAACATTCGTTGCATTACACAGAAAAAAAATATCATTGAATCAAGTAAAATTTGCTTGCGGGCTGCCAATGAAGTAAAAACGTTGTTTCCATTCTACTCTGAATTCGTACAATTTCATACCGGATTGAAACGATAACATGTCGTTGTTTCAATATCACATGGAATTGTAAGAATTGAAAGTAGGATTGAAACAAACATTTTTTTTCTTCGGCAGCCCGCAAGCAAATTTTTTTTTCAGTGTACACTCGACCAAAATCTGCGAATGCTGAGCATGAAGATTTGTTTGGGGACGCTGGACGTACGCGGGCTGGTAATTTTATTGGCCTAATTGGCATGTCCGAGGCGCCTTAATGGTCGCTGGATAGCGTGGAACAAACGGAAATCTAACACAGACATCGGACCGTCGGCTCGTCATCAATGTTTCGTGCACGGTTGCGGCCATATCTGATGCATCCACAACCTACGTCGGTTACGTCTCCTCGATAACCACTATACCGAATAACCAGCAGCACAAAAGGTCGGGCTCGAACGTACGGGCTCGAATGTCGAACGCAAACGAGCATCGGAGGTCGTCGACCCCGAGACTCCCGAACACACAATGCCGGTGCATAATGGGACAGCCCATACGTTTATGATAATATTGATACCCAAACGGGACCGCGGTTTATGCCGGAGTTTGCTAAACGCAGCGTAGTTCCAACAGCAGTCTGAAACCCAAAGCTTCCGGGACTGCGCACAATACCGCGGAATATGCTCTCATGATTGCCGAATTACCGACTTCAGTGGGATAACTCGCAGCATCCAGCAGGCGAGTAGGGAGTGTTGCGGTGGACAGTGGGCTCTCTTTTACGGAGTAATTCTGGATGATACGAGCGCGGTTTCCTGTAAAGGGGAAAGCTGGAGGTGCTGCTTTAATAAATTGATCGAAAATTGTTATCGAGAAGCTCAATAAACATTAGCGCCCCATGTGCGAATATCTGTACAGTGCCAGAGTTATAAAAACGGCCCAGAACTGGGCTGTTTTTATAACAATAGGACCGATTGCCAAGTCTCGTTTGCCAATTCTTGGACAGTATTGGCAAACAACATTATAACTGATGTATAAGTTTCGAAACGTTGTTCTTCAACATTGGCATAGCCAAGTAGGTAAGATCTAGGACTAGTAATCGCAGGTTCGAATCCCATCACCGGTCAAAAAATGTATTTCGAGATTTCCAGCGTATAAGCGTAAAATAACAACAATACTAATATAAGTAAACTACGATCAGAGAAATGCGTTAAACAAACAGGCAGACGATAAAAATATTCAGTTGTACTGTTTATTATTATCGTTTTTGGACAGTGGCTGAACATTGGCACGCGGTACCGGCCTGACGTCGACAGGCAGCACTGGGCAGGTGTGACCATTTCAATATCGGCCCAGTACTGATTCTGCATTGGATTGGGCCTTGGTTGTCTGCCAGTACTGGTTGCTCCGGCACCAGTACTAGGCCAGAACTGTGCCATTCTGATATTCGTACATGGGGCTAAGTATTTCATGCGCTTGATTCGATAGATTCGATGCGGGATTACTGGTACTATAAAAGTGAAGAATATGGTCCACCCCGATCAGCCCCGAAATACATGAACCGGGCCATATAAACCACTCTTACCCCATCATGCCAGATGTGTCATTTATCTCACCAACACTTGAACACTGTTGCGGTAAACACGAGCACCGTCGTATGGTTTATCAGTGGGGAAAGCCCGCTTATGAACAATAGAAGCCCCGTTAAAGACTCTGGATGGTACGAGCCGCGTTCGCGGTTATCGAGAATATACCTCAATACAGGATTTTCCAACATGACCGCGAGTACGCCGCACTATGAATGCCCACTGGCTCGAACTGGGTTAATGAGTTTACAGCTCGACGAGCAAGAACGCAATAGGCGTCGGGGGCTCGGGTGTGGATTATCACCCACCCCGACGGTGTCGTGGATGCTGGACACACCCGGGGAACGATCACCAGCACTGCAGATTTATTACGTAAATTTTTGCCTGATTAATAATTATTAAAGTAAAAAGTGCGTTCCTATGCGCTTTGCGCGGCCGACGAGCAGTTGTCCCATTCACGTCCGGAATCAATACGCGTCACGTCCGGCATTGTGCGGAAGCCACAAGGACATTCGGGTGAGGATCAATGGCCGATGTCTTCCTGAAGAAGTCAGTTGGGGTGTGTAACGCAGGTTGCGGATGCGTGCCCGACAATTGTCCCGTCCGACACGAAACTCCATCGAAGTGCATAATCCCTTCGGGACATTTCTTTCTCCGACATGGGGGCGTGGCTGGATATTACGCCAGGCCCGCGAGCCGGACATTGTAAGAATAAGGTAAAACATCCCACATGGCGGGACGAAGCGTGTGCGCGAAGAGAAACGAAGGTACGAAACGATTTCTCATGGATTTCCAGCGATCTAACGAGTCCACTGTCCGAGAGGGGAACCTCGCGTGCTCCTGCCATCGGGAATCTTGCGGTGAAACGCCTTCATTTTGCCGCAGTACACAGCTGCGGTCAGTAAACCCTAGCCCGTCGCTCGGTGATTATGCCGAAGACGCAGCCACCCAACGTTGCGGCGACAAAGTCAGCGAAGTCGGTTTTTCGGAACTTGACATCAAATAGGGGAGACCGGGGACAAAAGTAACACGGGTCAATTGAAACAAGCGGCCGTGCAACGCTGCGCATGATCGGACGCATCGGACATGAAGTGAGCAACATTATAGACATCACCTTATGGCCATGCAATCACCTCGTAGCTGAGTTTTCAAAAATGCCAATTCGCCGAAACCAAATGTGATTCGCGAGCGCAGAAGTGATTTTTCGGCAGTGCGGATCGCGTCAGCTAGGCAACACAATACAAAATATTAGTGCAAACAAGCACAAGGAGTTGAAAGGTACATTTTTG
>JAPYZC010005969.1:0-14238 GCA_030522665.1 Ichneumoninae sp. A BG-2022a | reverse complement strand
CATATACGGATGTTCGGTGGTTTGGATTAGCTTCGGCTTTTTGAAAAAAATTATTGAACGGACAACTTTAATTTGGTTTAAGTAAAATATTTATTTGATGAAAATAAATATTTATTTCATTTAAGTAACTATTTACTTAATATAAATAAATGTCTATTTAAATCAAATAAATATTTTACTTAAACCAAATTAAAGTTGGCCGTTAAATAATTTTTTTTTCTGGTTGCATAGTCCGTTTTACTCGACTGAAATAGGTAACGGACCCACTCCGGCCAATCACGCATCACTTCTCAAGCGACAACAATACCCACCCAAAATGCGAGTAACTTTGGCCCCATATTTTCAACAACATAAAAAATCAACCCCAATAATAAAAATAATAATCTTAATACATATACCTAATGCGCCAGCTAATATACCCCGACATGTACACATTTCAGTTATAGACGTACGGTATGCATATACCGTGAGTATTGTGCCTATAACCGGGAGCGCCCTCGGGCTCGAGCGTCCTGGTCCATGCATATACGGATGTTCGGGGGTTTGGATTAGCTTCGGCTTCGCCGGACGGTTCTCTAGCTTCCTCTTCCACTCCCCCCTCCCCCTCTCTGCCTTCCTACTCGGTGCTCGATATAAAATATTCACGTACGTAGATATTCTGACTGGCTGCTTCCTCTCCCGTGTATGCACCGACCGCGAGGAAAACGTGTGAGCAGCTTGCACATACAAGCAGATCGAACTTGTCCGTACATCCAGCCACACATACGAACCACATGCACACATACACACATCGCGTCCATACCCGCACACATACGTGGAACGCGCTCTCCATGTACATCCACGTCCGTGTGCCTCACCGAGTGCAGGATCGAGGTAGGAAGGTATTGTGTTTATATGCATATCGAACCTCCCTCGTCTCTCCTTCCCCGCCCGTTCCTCCCCCTCGAAGCTCCACCGAGCGTTTTCCTCCACTTCGGAACCATCGCGCGCCTCTCTCGCTTTTCCCGGCTTCTCCGACTCGGCATTTTCCAATATTCGAACCGAACTCCATATCCCCGTCCTCCCCCGTCGCCCCTCGCTCGCGAGAGCAACGAAAGCTTCTGGGGCTCTCGCGAGCCGTCCGTACACGCGATACGCCGTCCCTGTGCCCGCTACCACTTGTACATCCGACGTATCGCCTCTCTCTCGGTATCGCTCGCGGACCGTTATATTTGGAAAGAATCGAACGGCGGACGAACGAACCAGCCGGGTTGTCCGATGGCGAGCCAGAAACGGGCCACGGGACGGAGATGACTGGGGGGGCGAGGGGGGAGGGGCGAGTACCTCCACCTAAACGGTGCGCCTCTCAAACATTTATTATAAGCTTTAGCCCGGACGGAGGCATTATTTTTCGGAATAGCTGGGAGCCCCGGAGCTCTCTGTATATCCTGCCATATGCAACGAGTTCTCTTCGGTCTCCATCCCCCCCCCCTTCCACCCTCCTGCCCATCCACGACCGAATTCCCTGCACTTCAGTGTGTCCGTGCCTAAATTCCGTACTGGCGCGAGGTTTCATCGAGTCCTCGAGGGTCCGAGAGGAGATATGCATGGATGTGTATTTGGGCACGGAGGGAGCTTTTCGCTACCGGATTCGACGTCGGCGAGCCGTTCGACTGGACACTCGCCGATCTCTGTTTTGTCCTTATTTTTTTTTTTTTTTTTAGTTTTTGTAATGGAAGTTTCCGAAGCTTCTCGATAGGTCCGGTGTTGAAAAATGTTCGTACTTGGGAGAGGGTTGGTGGATGGGTTGCACTGAGCGGAGTGTTCATCACCGGTCATCCTGGGATGCAGTGCCTTGTGGAGGACTGAGAGTCCGGAGGAGGTGGGGCAAGATGGAACTGGTGATCTTTTGTAAGGAGGTCGGTTGGGATTGGACTATTTATTGAAAGGGGGAGAGAGGGAAAGGAATGTTTGTTCCGGGCTCTGGTGTGAAGTCCTTAAGAGAATTGTGCTGACATAGACGTGGAAATAGAAAATGGAGATGGCGAACCATAAAATCAGCAGGCAAAAAATAGCCTTAATAATACCTTAACACTATCCAATATTACGTGGGGTAAAAGGGGGAATATGGACCGGTCCATATATCATTGATTTACGTGTTAATCGATGTGGGCCATATTCACCACTTTTACCCTGTAGAATGTACATTAAAAACTTTTAAAAAAGGCCCAGTTTATGGCACTTTTACGCCGCTCTCTCTCACTATATGTGTGTAAAATCATAGGGATAAACGAGGAGGACCAAGTGTCGCAGTTTGTGACACCCGAACGCGCGATACCCATTGGCTGCAAATCAAGTGGTGGGGGGAGCCGACTAGGCTAGAGGTTCCCTTACCACAAACTGGGACAGTGCAACCAAAAAAATAATTTATTTGACGGCCACCGTTTATTTGGTTTTAGTAAAATATTTATTCAATGTAAATAAATATTTATTTTATTTAAGAAACTATTTACATCATTCAAATAAATACTTATTTAATTCAAATAAAGATTTTACTTGAATCAAGTAAACGGTGGCCGTCAAATAATTCTTTTTTCTGTGCGTGTCGGAAACTGGGCCGTTTACTTTATATTCGGTTGAGTTTTCGATCCGTTATCGACCCAACGGCAGGAATCGACCATATCCTTAATAGTATCGTGCGAGGCCGGAGTGATTGATTGTCGGATCAAAAAATTTTATTGTTTAACAATTTTGTATTACTTTTGTAAAGTCACCTTTCGACGAATTCTCGAAGCGTCCGTTAACTTTAGCTCTGCACCATGCTGACATATACATATGAAAATACAAAATGAAGATAGCGAACCTTAAAACAAGCAGGAAAAAAACAAAGCCTTAATAATACCTTAAAACTACCTAATCTTACCTATAAGAAGCACACTAAAAATATTGATTGTTACATTGCGATTAGAGATTCCAACTATGTTGGGTTGAGTTTTGGATCCGTTGTCGACCCAAGGGCGGGAATCGGGCTTATCCCAAATAATATCGCGCGAGTCCAGAGTAATTGATTGCCGCATCGAAAAATTGTATTGTTTTGCAATTTTGTAGTACTTTTTTAAAGTAACTTTTCAACGAATTCTCGAATCGTCCGTTAACTTTAGCTCGATCGAAATCGATCACTAAAAACAACAACAAACATTATACACTCTACAAGTGTCCTCAAAAGTACATATTTTTTCAAAACTCCCGTGATCCAAATAAATGTATAAATAACAGCAAAACAAAAAGGAAAAGAAAATCTCACCCCCGTCCGAATGAAACTTAACACACGCCGTGCGATTTTTTTGCATCTATGCATCACAGCCGATTGACGTTTTCCGTTTTGCCCCACCTTTCCATGCACCCCGCTGGAGCAGTCGATACGGATAGGTAGGCTTATCGCTCGGCCGTGCTCCGAACAAATCGTCCAAGAGACCCGAAGCGCCCGTTCGACCCCTCCTAGCGCGAGCTTTACGGTCTCCGAGAGGTCGAGAGGATTCCGTGGTGTATACAGTAAAAATTGGTGTATACAGTGAAAAAAAAGACAAAAGTAAAAAAAAACAAAAAAGAATCAACTCGACGCTCTATACCCATCCACCGTAGAGGCTCCGCGCTTTTGAGATGGAGTTTTATCCATATACATGTATACGCCCCCCTCCATCGAATAAATTAGTCGACTCGAGGTATCGGAGCCAACTTCAGCGGTGAGCCTCTCGACGCACAGTGGTTTCGCAAATCTCCCCAACATTTACATACCCGTAATGTCAAAAGTTACAGTATGCATACATCGATAACGAATCGTCGTTTCATCATTCGACAATCGATGTCGCCCGAGCCGATTCTCAGAGGCGTTTTGCGCGTTCGCCGGATGGAAAATAGCGAGCCGATGGGGGCGACGAATTGAAACGAATAATATGTTATCGATACGCCGCGGCCTCCTCTATCGGGAAATCTCTCTCTCTCCATATCCACTTATCCTTTGCTTTCGCCGGGCCGGGTATCAATAAATTTCATAGACAGGTTAACGAACCATCGACGATCGGGGAATTTACTTCGCGTGTACGACCGACTCTCTCCATCCTCTCCGCCGTGACTCGAACGCGCGATCGAACACCAGAGATAAAAGATGGGGACGGAAACAGCCGGTCACAGGTCCTTCTATCGTCTCCCAAAAAAAAAAAAAAAAATACGTCGACTTCGGGGGCTTTTAATTCGCCGATCAAAGGGACGATCTCGTTACGATTCCGATGCTCCGGGCCTGTGTGTAAACCCTCATGGAACCTTCTGTGCCGTCTCGCTATCCCGCACTCCTCCCTTCCCGGCAATCTACGCGCACTATATCGCTCGAGGACCCCGATCCTTCGAATCCGGCGACTCGACGTTCAAATTACTTTTTTCAATTCTACATCAAGACGGGAGTGCATACCTGTAATAAAGCAAAGGGTTATCCGGGAGCGCGTGCGACAAACCCTTTGCACGGCTACTCCACGCTACTCGACTTCGATTCGTGTCCACTTTGTCGCTTCCACACATCCCCCCCCCCCCCTCTCCGCCCTTCATGATATTACGGATGCGGATGACACGCCGAGGGAGTTTTTACAGGATAATAATTTTTTTGATTTTTTAATCTTTTTTTTTTACATTTTTTTTATATTCTATTTCAGAGTCAATAAATGCGACGAGAGAACACGACAGTGCGAAGCGGACGATTATACACGCGATTTTAGGCTCCGATCTCAACGCTCTTTGCTAATTTTATCGAATTTTATCGATTACCAGATTTTTCGAGTTATTTTTAACGAATTTTTTTGTTTCTATTTTGCGAACTAGGTTTAGGGTGAAAAGTGGCGAATATAGCCGAGTAAATGTAATGTTGATTCAGGTTTAATCGTGGCTAATTTTCACCAGTTTTACTATAGGGGAGAGCGGGGCAAAATGGCACAGCGGGGCAAAACGGGATAACGAGACAAAACGCAATTTTCCAATAATGGTCGTCCGTGGGGCAGAACGGGGTTGAAAATACGGATGTAACGTTTGGACAAAATGGCACGTCAAAAAATTATTGGGAAATTGAGTTTTGCCCTCACTGTCCCATTTTGCCCCACCGGCCCATTTCCCCCCGCTGTCCCTAAAAAAAACATAATAATAATAATAACAATATATATATATTTATATATTTTTTAAATCGATTCCATCCAGTCCCAAAATCGAAAATTGCCTGGGATCGAGAGCCTTTCAACACCGCCTTACAGACAATACCTCCCGAACAATTTAATATCTCTCCCGTAGTGCCGCGCGATTGCGTGTGACCAATTGTTCCCGAGAGGTTCGATCAGATTTCAGGTGAATCGGGAGCCCGAAACGCTCTGTGGATATTGATGACCCATGTATGTGTACATCTACATACACAAATGTCACAAGATTAATCCTCTTCTTTTTCAGGAAAAAAAAAATGTATAAAATAAAAAAAAATATATACATAAAAAAATATATAAAAAAAAGAAAAAAGGGACATATATAAAACGCCTCGAGTACCCTCCCGGCGAATTATACAGTCATTGTGTGCCCCTTTGCCGTGTATAATTAAAACGTCACGCATCCCTGCGAGCGTTCAATGCGAGCCTTGAGCGGGACACCGCGGGTTTCTCCCTCGGCCCTCCCCGTCGTCGTTTTCATTATCGATGCCGAGCAATGCAATCTTTCCCCCACCGCCCTTTCGCACTCCGTCGGCCGCGCTGGATGTGCATCCTCCTCGGCGCGGTTCAACCTCTCGGGCGCCTATCGTTATCGTCGCCCCGACGCCCGGCGCTTCCTCCTCGCGCCTCGGAAAAACCCACGCGCGCATGTGTGCGCACACACTCGAATCTCGCGCGCTCTCGCGAGTCCCTCTCCTCGCTCTAATTAAACGATACGCCTCGATGCCCCCGCGACTTTATAATTTTCTTTCAATCATTATTGTCACCGATTTCGTTTTTTTTTTTTTTTTTTTTTTTTTTTTTTTTTTTTTTTTTTTCTTTTTTTTTTTCCCCTTTTTTTCATTCCAATTGTTCGTCACCATTGGCGCTTCCGGGATGCTCGAGAGCCATCGAGAACCGCGCTTCGGAGGTGTACTCGAGGCCTTTTTTTATTTCCCCCGACGGGGAAAATCCACCCGACGCCGGCAAAAGACGGCACGCAGACACGAGACTGATTTCAACGAGTTTCGATGTTTTGACTCATATCGGCACGCTAAATTTCGCAGTGACCCTTGGGTGAATCGGAAAAAAAAAATTAAAAGTGACTACAGTATGTTTATATTAATGTGTAATTTATGATAATTTATTGTAAATAAAAACCTAATTTATTGTTAGTTAAAAAAAATGGAAAAGAGCATTATAATGAATAACGGACAGCGAACGACACCGGTCTCGTGATCGCCAGTGCCGTGTTCCGCCTAACTCGCCTAAAATACCAAAAAAAAAACCATACATATATATATATATATTTTCGTTTCGAATTTAGAGTGGACTCTATTCGTAGTTGGCAACGGGGTAAGAGAGCGACAGGTTTGCTGACGTAGGGTGTTTAAACAAACGTAAATGCTTTTAGAACGAGTCCCTTCGTCGAGGAGAAAAAAAAAAAAAAAAATGAAAAAAAAAAAAATTGCGCACAATTTATAGAGGCGAAGAAAATTAGCGCCGGTCATCGAGAGCCACGAAAGTATGAACAAGCGGATACTCTGGGTTTGAGATGGGTTCGAGAATAAAAAAGACAAAACAGGACAATTAAAAGAAAAGAAATGGTGACCAACCTGTCGTTTCCGAAGGCCGCCCGTTATTTGAACATCCCAATGTGTTTTGCATTGCAGACTGCCAGATGCGCAATGTTAACGTGAGATCAGTCAACTCTAAAAGAAGGAAAACACCCTCCTCTTCCTGCTTGTGAGTCTCTCAGTTTCGGTGTTCGTAATAATTCCATATAACCTATTAATAATAACCAATTAACCATTTGTTGTAATTAAATTGTTCGAGGATTTATGACATATAATGATACATATGTTATACATTATTTGCCATATTATATATATATAAAAAAAATTACCATATATATATGATATATATTTTTTTTCTTTAAATAACCTGAAACCTCTATACTTTGTATAATTGCCGATTAACTTATTGCCTTTGCATACTACTGTTACTACTACTATTAATACCACTAAACTACGCTATATACTACTACTGTTACATTATCTATATTCCGTTACGGTTCCGTTTTTCGTTCGAACTCTTCATATTGGTTAATTGTTTTTTTTTCTAATTTTTGAAATTTTTTGTTTTATTGAAATTTGTAACAATGATGGATGGATCGATCGATCGACTCGTGCACCAAAACACACATGCACAGAACCACGAACACTGCATCTCCGTTATGTATTATCGAAAATCTATATATCCATGTGTACATGCTCGACACTTTCGTGTATACATGGATTTTATTTTTTTATTTTTAATACAATGTGCAAGTAACGTCGCGTTGAAAATATCGTTGTTCGTTACTGTCGTACAGCGAAAGAAAAGTTCGGCCCGATAAAAATTAAAACCGATGCACGATCGTTTTTATCGGCTCAAAATTTTCTCTCGATGAAAAAGAAAAGAAAAAATCGTATGCGCGCTCGTGCGCCGATTGCAGTGGTCTCGAGAACAGACGGGCGGAATTTGGTGCAAAAATTTGCGAGTGAAGTATTTAATTTTTTCCAGTTCAGAGACCCACTGAGCGGCTAGCGGATCGCTCTACATACAAAAATTGTCGATAGTAGAAAAAAAAAAAAGAAAACAAAATGTATACGCATTCCTCTATATGATACGCTTTCCTCTTTGCCCAGTTTTTCCTCTGCACAATCGTGACGATAGTTTCTCTCGTGTCGAATCGTCGATTGCCGCGGTAAATTGCCTGCGAGGCATTGCACTTTCGTTTTAAATATTCGCGGCAATGTCGCACGTTCGAGTGGCCGCCTGCGCAGACGTACGCTGCGCATCGCAGCCACTCGAACGAGCTTTTTTTATTTTTTCTTATATTTTCGCGGTTATTTTGTATAGTATGTATTTATGTACTATACTCACATATCGTCCTCAAGCGGAAATCGAGAAGCCCGGGTAGCTCGTGTACGGAGTTTTCGATGTCCTACGAGCGCAGGCCTCGCTCGCAGGACATCTCGACTCGACACGCTGCGATCCTTTGGCGCATCTCGTCCGTACCGGGACTTTCGGGCGTTTTTTTTACTGTTTGCGAATCGCGGACCCGCGTTTTGGCCCGAGGGGGGTTCCTTTTTTTTTTTTTTTTTTTTTTTTTTTTTCAAAGATTACAAATCACATACGCGTG
This sequence comes from Ichneumoninae sp. A BG-2022a, assembly GCA_030522665.1. Classification (NCBI taxonomy): domain Eukaryota; kingdom Metazoa; phylum Arthropoda; class Insecta; order Hymenoptera; family Ichneumonidae; species Ichneumoninae sp. A BG-2022a. The sequence goes on along the minus strand of JAPYZC010005969.1, from coordinate 5,859 downwards.
AGAATTCGACACATAAATACGAACGAAATCTCGGATCTGTTCGCGATAATTCGCTGCCCGCTAGACGAGGCGAATTGATTATTGAAAATTCCGAAAGAATAAATTTAATATTTTCGAATCGCGCAATCGACGATTTGACCGAGTCGGGGACCGATTTTTTTTCTTCAAAGATAACAATTCACATACGCGTGAGAATTCGATAAATGAATACGAACGAAATGTCGGATCTGTTCGCGATAATTCGCAGCTCGGTAGACGAGGGGAATTGATTACTAAAAATTCCAAACATTTTCCGAAAGAATAAATTAATATTTTCGAATTGCGCAATCGACGATTTGACTGAGTCGGGTACTGATTTTTTTTCAAAGATATCAAGTCACATATTCGTAGAATTCCATAAATAAATAGGAACAAAATCTCGGATCTGTTCGCGATAATTCGCAACTCGGTAGACGAGGCGATTTGATTATTAAAAATTCCGATATTTTTCCGAAAAAATAAATACATATTTGCGAATCGCGCAATCGACGATTTGACCGAGTCGGGTACCGATTTTTTTTTCAACGATAACAAATCCCATACGCGTGAGAATTCGACAAAAAATACGATCGAAATTTCGGATCTGCTCGCGATAATTCGCAGCTCGGTAGATGAGGCGAATTGATTATTAAAAATTCGGAATGTGCCGGTGAGTGACGTATCCGGTCGGTACGATAGCTCGGACATAAATCTCACAAATGCACCATTCCTGGACGATAATAGTGGTCGACGGGAGCGAGTAATAATTCAGGACTCTTAGACGCGACCTACATTTTTTATTTATTTTTCATTCGAGATATTAAATTTATTAATCTTGCATTAATCCTGAGCGAACAGATCCGTCGTGTGATTGGATGTCTCACGAGATTTCACGTCGAGTCAATTAAACAAAAAAAACGAACAAATTTTTAAAACATGCACTTTGAATTATTTTTTTCCGTTGATTCGTACTATAATTTTGATCGTCGGCAAGATTAAAAAAAAAATAAAAAACACAGACATACATACACGAATCCACGAAACACGATAAGATTCCCAATGCACGCTCGCTGTACCTTGTATGAGTCGTATATACATTTCATAGCCTATTTATCTCGCATAAAACACGTACTTTTGCTGCTGCTGCTGATGCTGCTTCTTTATACGTAAGCTTTAGATTAATCGAGAAAGAGAGATGAGGGAATAAGGAGAGGAGAGAGCCACGAGGGAAGAAAAGAGCTGAAATAAAAATCTTAAAGCGTTACAAAAAAAAAAATAAAAAAAAAAAACGGAGGCATTTTATTGAGAAGCCGCTCGTTCACGAAAGTTCGGATCTCGCTCACTCCGGACCGTCTCACTACCTGGGTAGATAACACTCTAAATTCGAAACCTGCATTGATTAAAATCGAAAAAAAAAATTAATATCCACGACGAAGGCGACACGTTGATCGTGTGTTCGGATAAAGCGTGTACCGAGTAACGCAAAAAGCTTTCCATCAATCGCCCAGATCCATCGAAAGTCGATTGTATTTCGGTTCTTTACCGGAGGACATTCAACGCATGCGAATAACTCTTTGAAGCGAATAAAAAAAAATCCTACAAAAAGTTTCCAATTTTTTCAATTTTGATTTTTGCTTTCACAAATCAATTATTGTCATATTAGAAAATGTATACATTATATTTTAATAAATAAAATGATACATTAATTTAGTAAACATTGGGAAAAATAATTTGACTTCAAAGAGTTAAATAATCGTAATTCTCTCGAACGACCCAGAATTACAATCGACTTCCGCTAATGTCATTAAGGCAACGGCTCGCTCGGTTCTCTCGAGTGTAGCCAGTCTTCCATATATTGCACAATTAAATAATAATTTCATTTAAACAAAACAAAAAAAAAACAAAAATCAGTTAAGAATTAAAGAGAGAAAAAAAAAACAAGAAATCGTAAAAGACAAAAAAACGGAACTGTAAGGGGTCAGCGTCCTGGCGGATCGAGTATGGTGTTCACGATTAACCCTAGAAGCCGTACCAGCGCCGGCGGAACACGTTATTTTTCGTCCACCCTCGATGACTCGTTGTGTCGAGATACCCGGGGTGGGTTGCGTTATATACATATATATGTATATACACACATATATAATACACCTATATATATATATATATATAGAACACATGTATATATTTTTGTATATATATATATACTGTGCGAGGTCGCGAGAACCTCGCCGCTTCCGGTCAGCCGCGGTGCCGGTTCTCACTTTACGGACTTCCGTAGCGGTCTTGCCGACCCCCCGGTCGTCCAGCACAACGTGTTACCAGTGGATTGTGCTCGAGGCTCGGCTTCTGGGGTTCACCGAGTGAGCGCAAACTTTACGAACGGACGATCGAACCAATGTTTCTCTTGTTTCTTTTTCCAATGACCCCAAAGGTGTACAAAGAGTTAATGGCAATGTTTATACAATGTTAGAGTAGTGTTCAAGAAAAAAAAAAGAATGAATTAAAAATATGAAAAAAGACTTAACAAATCATTGTTTCTGGAAGACTCGACTACCTTTACGATGAGACTCGCCCCGTCGATGTATTTCAAGGCAGGCGAACTGGCGATCCAAATTCGGAAGAAAAAGTCGTTATAAAAATTTATACCGATTAGAATTAAGAAACGAATTGGCATACATATTTGATACTGGGCGATGTTTATACGTGCGGTTGTATCCGTCGCTCCAGAGCGGCGTGGGGGAGAGCGGGGCAAAATGGCACCGCGGGGCAAAACGGGACAATGAGACAAAACGCACACTGAGAAAAAATTACACAATAAAAGCAACAATACTTGCTTTTTAAGATAAAAAATAGTTCTCAAGGGGAACGTTTAGATTTTATAGTTACGACTATGACAAAAAATCATGGTTGCAACCATAATTATAGTTTGACCAATTAAATATAGACTATCAAAAAGCTATGTATACACCCATAAAAAATGTATTTGACACCCAACATTTATTTGGTTTAAGTAAAATACTGATTGCATTATAAATATTTATTTTTATAAAATTAATATTTTACTTAAACCAAATAAACGGTACCCGTCAAATAAATTTTTTTGCCGGGTGTATAGACTTTCCCCCTCGGAACTATTCGTTATAGTAGGAAGTACTATCCTTTTTCTCAGTGCAATTTTCCAATAACTTTTGAATGATGGCGATGGCGGTCGGTGGGTCAAAACGGGCTTGAAAATTCGGATGTATCGTCGGTTCAAAATGGGGCATCAAAAAATTATTGGAAAATTGAGTTTCGCCCTCGCTGTCCCGTTTTGCCCCACTGCCCCATTTTGCCTCGCTCTCCCCTACATTTCGTCGTCTCGGACAATTGGCTTACGGTGAACTTTCGCGAAGAGTCTCGCTGTTCGCCGTACACATTCCGTCGAATCTCCCTCAGCTTCCACGATCATTACCATCCAAATTGATGCGAATCTCAAGGAGGCAACCCTTGCCGTCGCACGACGAGAGAATCGCAGAGACGCAAAGAGGAAGGGGAGAGAGAGAGAGAGAGAGGGAGAGGGAGAGGGAGAGAGAGGGAGAGAAAGGGGGGGAGAGAGAGACATAACAAGAGACGATTGAAATACATCGACGAAGTTTATGTTTCACCGAACGTGCCATTGTCTCAATGGCAGGGTCCACAAGCTTCTCCTAAGTTCGAGACGCTCATGGTACTCGTTTCATTTGGTGAGAGATATTCGAAGCAAAAAGAGGGGGGATGGATGCAAATACGGTTCAAATAATAAAAACAAAAAAGAAAGAAAGACATATTTAATTTCTCAATAAAACGCCACCGGGCTCGAGTAGATGCATGGCCGAGGTACCAAAAAAAAAGGTTGAGATGAAAGTTGGAAAAAAATAAAATAAAGTTTCCAATACGTTTCTTCAACTTTCCCCGGTAATTGGCGTCTTCGCGTCATTTTAGCGGCGTCGACGCCCTCGGAACGACATCGTGTTGGGATTCGTTTTATTGTCCATTAAAAATAAAAAAAAAATTAAAAAAAAAAATCAAAAGACGTCAGTGCCTCGAAACGACACGAAGACGTACACGGGGAATGGAGAAAAATAAAAATTATGATTTTCTCGAGAAGCCCGAACATTAGCGAGAATCGTCGATCGGCAGTTGAAAAAAGCGACAAAGCTTTTTTACATTTATTTCCCGATCGTTCGAACTAACTCGCGAATGTTTGTTGCTGATTGTAAAAAAAAAAAGATAAAAAAAGCGCTGTCTTACGAACGTGAGCATCTTGTTGCGATATCAGAACCCCCTGGCAGAAAAATCCCACGCCTGTTAACCCCGAACAAGCCCGATATAGCTATGTTGATTGACTCGAAATCCTGTCGCAGATATACGTACTGATAAATACTATAATATAACGTTATATACATAAATTTACATATCTATATTTATTTTTAATATACTAGAATATAATCATAACCATAATAAAACCCATAGACCCCTCTCGCCCGCCCAGTACTCTTAGATCGAGCCCTGTAAAACGAAAGCATGTGTGCATACTATACCGTTATACTCGTTAAGTCTGACACTCCATCCATAGATATATGAAAAAAAAAGAAAAAAAAAACAAAAAAAAAAAAAAAAAAAAAAAAATAAAAATAAAAAAAAAAAAAAAAAAAAAAAAAAAAAAAAAAAAACATCACCACCACTCCGAAACCCCCTCGACCGATCGGCGATAGCGGATTCCCGGATGAAAACTCCGGTCGGAATAAAAAGAACCGTCGTTTGCGGTACGGCCCCGCAAATCGACGTTTAATCGATGTCGCGTACCGGCGCATATCGCGTGACTGAAATCCGAACGATCTATCTTCTATGTTCCCACACAGCAAATAGGCCCTTCCGATTTTAATCGAAAGCCTCGCAGATCCTTATTTTTTTCGCCACGAATGGGAGAGCTAAAAAAAAATTTATTTTACGGTACGAAACATCGCCTATCCAGAAAGACACCGAAACTGCGGCCGGTAAGCGGAAACGGTTCGATGGTACCGGAAAAAAAGAAGTTTCTTTTTCGCCTACTGATACGTAACCTCGATCAAACGTCCATTTGCGCGGTCGAACCGCAAAGGAAAGGTTTTTTTTGTTGTTTTATTTTTTAATCAAGCCCAGTGTCCGTTCGCCTACGATGACACGTCCTCCGTATCGGAACGATATTCGGATTGCGCGCGGTAAATCGCCGCGTACAAGTAACGAGGACAGAAAGAGAACCAAAGAGATTTGGGACAAAAAAAGGAATCGAGCACCCAGAAAAATAATTTATTTGACTGCCGTTTATTTGGTTTAGGCAAAATATTTATTTGATTTAAATAAATATTTATTTCGTTTCAGTAACTATTCACTTAATTTAAATAAATATTTACTTCATTTAAGTAACTATTCACTTAATTTAAATAAATATTTATTTCATTTAAGTAACTATTTACTTAAATCAAATAAATATTTTACTTAAACCAAATAGACGGTGGCCGTCAAATAAATTTTTTTACTGGGTGAAAGAGTAAAAAGGTCGCAGTAAAAAATGAACAGTCTCGAAATAAATCGTACTCGAAGGAGCCCGTGAAATTAGGGTGGCAGCCGGATGCTCGGATGTCCCCGTGTCAGGCTAACTCGGTGGCCGTCGAAAGATAACGTGCGCGCGCATACACACACGGTACGAATCGCGACTCGGGAGTCACCGGAGTTCGCACGATCCGGATACACGTGTTCGACGTCCGACGTCATCTCTTACTCTTCTACTTTATATTATTATTGTTATAATAATAATAATATAATGTACACACACATATATAT
>JAPYZC010005967.1:0-12207 GCA_030522665.1 Ichneumoninae sp. A BG-2022a | reverse complement strand
AGAAAAACGCGCTTAAACTTTGAGATCAGGATGTGACGCTCCGTTCCCTTTCTCTAAGAAATGCTGTAGTGACGAAAATAATTCGAATTTCGATTTAAACATTTAACAGCATGTTTATAACCGTGTATACTATCCGATAATCAAAAACAAAAAAAAAACGATTTTTTGAAAATTTCACACTGAGATAAGAATAATAAATACAGTATACGTTAAATACAAACGAAATTGACGGCATGTTGAAGAGCGATTTACTCTTGATTAATGCCGCGATACGTATATTTTTTATAAAATATTCCCTTTAACAATTGAAGATGGCGGAAACTAGGCCGTTTACCTTACTTCCGCCGAAAAATGAGATTTCGAAACAGGAAGTGACGTCACTTCCAGGCGAAAAAAAGATTTTCAAACCAGAAGTGCCGTTTCACTTAGATGACGCCACTTCTGGCACATTTTCTCGGATAGTTTAATCCCTCCCGTATCGACGATTAACCAGGTCAGTCTCAACAGGGTTTCAAGTTCCAATATGTTCCAACGCTTCCCGCCAGATCTCGCGACTCTCGAAAACGACAAAAATGCTTGAAACTACAGGATTCCTCGTTCACGGCAATAATTCATTAAGTTAATTTACGTGGACGGTGCTGTTTAGCCGACAAGCCTCGTCGCACTGATGAGAAACTTAAATTAATTAATTGACCCTCGATAATTCGCACAGTCGACATTCGCCGTGTGTGTGTGTGTGTCACGTCGTATCGGTACTTGCACGGTGTTGCGATCAATCGCAGGGCATAACCTCCAAGGTATTTTGATTATCCGTGAGATTTATGAGAGAAAAATACAACGATGACCCTTTGCAGAGACGGTAAAATAAGCTTAGTGTGCTACGCCTTCGCCGCGATCGTCGTCGGTCTTCCTGATTTATTGTACTATTTACAACTCGACACATATCCACGGGGCAGCTCCGAAGTTGTCTTTGATTTAGTCGGAATCGTCAATATCACGCGATTTTACATAGTTCACGCATTGCAATTCCTCGCGCTTAATTTTTTCGTTATTCTGGCCTTTCGTGGATTCACCTATCAGGTGAGAATCGTTAATTTTTTTTTTTTATAAACAACTAAATTTTTTTTTCTAATATTTTAACTTCTGGATTTTTATTACATTTAAAAAATTTTTTTTTCCTTTTTTTTAGGTCGCAGTTCGTTCAACTTTTCTCGGATATGTCTTTGGATTTGGCCTGCACACGGCCATCAGAGGACAACCGTCATGGACTATTTTTGGAATGTACCTCGCGGTCCTCGCGACGTTCCACTACTCCGAGTTCCTGGTCATCGCCTGGACGAATCCATCGGCGGCGACGATAGACACTTTCGTACTACAGCACAGCTTGGCGTACAGCGTAGCCGCCTGCTCTAGCTGGTTCGAGTTTCTCGTGGAGCATCATTTTTTTCCATGGCTGAAGTACTTCACTCCTATTTCGTTCGCCGGCTTGGCCATGTGCATCGGCGGCGAGGCTCTGAGGAAAACAGCTATATTTACAGCGAAGCGCAATTTCAACCATCTGGTTCAAACAGAAAAGTCAGACGATCACGAACTGGTCACGCACGGAGTCTACGGGCTCTGTAGGCATCCCAGTTACGTCGGATGGTTTTATTGGTCCATGGGTACACAGGTAGGGAATTTGATTTAAATATAATTTATTAAAAATGTTTTGAACATTTTAAACACATGGAAATCTCGACAAAAAAAAGTTTTACAAAAACAAAGCTTCCTCTATGAATGAACCGATAAGTTCGTTTGAATATTATAAAGAAAACGGGCGTAATCGTGAAAAAAAGTCAAATGCCACAGAAGAAACTGGAGCTGAGATCAATCAGAGACAGGCAAGAGGCCAAAGAAAATACTCGCAAATCGCGATAGCGAGCCTTTTCACTATTTACAGAAACGAAACAAAAAACATAAGATAATATGATGTTTGGGTTCTCGGGAGAGTTCTTGAACTTTCGAAAGGAGTGTGAATTTCAGACGATAGCAAAGCTTTGCTAAAACAAAATATTTCGTCGGGTCTGCGCTGTTTTTCACCGTAGCATTTGAAACTCCTGCACGATCTTTCATCCAATGAACGTTCGTGCATCTCGGTAGGTCGAAGTAAACAATAAAAAAAAGCCAAGATAATATGATATTTGAATTCTCGTGAGTTTTCGAATATTCGAAAAGGAGGATGTATTTTGGGCGATAGCGATAGTGTGCCGAATCAAAATCTTTCGTCGGATCTGTGTCGTTTTTCACTATTTGAAACCCCTGCAAGATCTTTCGTGCAATGAATATTCATGAATCTCGGTAGTTCGACGTAAACAAAAATTCGACAGGGTAAGCAGAGGGAAAGTTTCGCATCGATAAAATTTAATTATGGAAACCTTTTTTTTGTGCATTATTGCCATGACGATTTCAATTGAATTTACACAACAAAGAATATAGCGACGATTATTTGTTACAGTTGATCCTCCAAAATCCGTTCTGCGCGGTCGCTTACGCGCTGGCGTCTTGGAGATTCTTCCACGATCGAGTGCTCCTCGAGGAGATAACGCTATTGAATTTCTTCGGCCCTGCGTACGTCGAATATCAAAAGGAAGTCGGCACCGGACTACCATTTATACATGGATACAGAATAAATTTATAGCAGCCTACGACGGTTTAATTTATGTAAATAATATTTGTGGACTCGGCTCTACCGTTACCAATTATCATAACGCTTATTACGTTAACATGTGATAATTATGTGAAATACGAAAATGGGGTAAAGGCAGCGATGAATGAACAATTAAACTAAACAGTTTACTTAAGTCGTTAAATTCGGTTGATGAATGCTTTGAGATCCATTTTTTAATTTATATTTTTTTAATGGAAAACTGACATATTTATTTAAGGTTGGCGCAGTTAAGTAAATTAGTAACCAGGGATTTTCTGCTATATTGACTAAAATGTTCATTCACGCTTGCCACCCGCCCTGTTTACGCTTCTGACCGATCTCGTTTCGACGAATAAATGTACATTGTTTTACAAATGCTACGATCCCTACTATATCAATTAAATAACGACTGCAGTAATTCAATTGCCTTCCCCTCAATCATTATTTTCAAGTGATTTTCTCAATTAATTTATTAATGTTGAAAAAGTGTTGTACAAGCCTGAATGCAAATTAAATATTTTATAATAAAAACGAAGAAAGCACAACGAGTCGAATATATATATATTTTTTTTATCAAAATTATATTTATTGTCTCATTTCTTTTTAAAGAATTTATATGTAACAGTATCGACTACACTTTCATGTTTTTACATATACTTTCACAATTTTATGATTATATCGTGTATATAATATAGGTATAACTACGTTATTCATTTTATGCTGCGCCTGCACCAACATCCAGAAGCGTTCGTTCCTTCCGACAGCAAAGATTTTTCCTGCTTTTCTTTTTTTTTCTCGTCAATTCGCTCAACGTACATTCCTAAAAAAACCATCAACGTCTCATCCAATATTCTTATGTGTATCGATATGCGTTCCTTTCAACGAAAAAAATGTTGAAACATCCAACGAGCAGAATCTGGGCTTCGAATTCGTTTCATTATTCGTTCGCTTTGCGGGTAAATCGTCGACGAGTACTAAAAAAATAATCAAGCTGTGGCAGTGTTAAATTATATCCTATTACATCCGTGGGTAGTTTACTCTCATCTCGACAGCCGACGAGAGAAATCGGGCAAATGCGTAGAGTCAACAATATGCGTACGAAATATCGTAACGAAAATGTATAATAGTTGGTTTAACGGGCCTCTGTATTTCCTGAATATATGTCTTTGCTATTGGATGCGAAATATTCGCAACAGCCAGAAATAACACTGTATATCTTAAATGAAGCGGTAGAAAATGATTATATCAATGTTTAAACGTTACAAAATTACGTTATTAGTATTATCATAGTGGGAGTACAATATATTTCTTTTCGTTTCGTTTCGTTTTACTGGATATCTATGCGGCTTTTCTACGTTATACAAAACTGTTTACACATCGCAGTTGCTGTTTAATCTCAATGAGACGAAATATATTTTCATATAATTGCATGCGAAATGTTAGCCTCTTTGTATTTTCATTAATGTTTTTTTTTCTTGTTTTTATTTTTTTTTTTAACTTTCGTGTAATTTGATTGACTGCTTGGCTCGATCGTCGAACGATCAAACGATATTTACGAATGGCACATTCTGAAACATCGATAGTTCTATTCTTATTTTCTTTCGTGTCCTTATTTCATTTATAAATCTTCGATATTCCCCGTATCGCTCGGTTGTCGTTAATGGACCTCTTATATACTTTCTAATAATATATATCGGGAAAATATCGTTAGCGCGAACTCGAAGATAATCGAATTCTCAGGGGACTCAGGCACAAGCGTCACTTAACTCCGTCTTCCCATATCGCCCCGCGTTGGACCATGTATCGGATCCGATAGATCGTGTTCTTCGTCTCCGTGAATACTAAAAATAAGAAACACATAAAAGAGTAATTAAAAACAAATTCATTTTTTTTTCTTCAAATTATTAAATTTCGATACACACCTCACCGAAATATTGCGGTCTCCGACGGTTAATCGTAAGCATTGAATAATTTACAAAACCGCTCAATTCATCATCGTACAATAATCGCAAATCTGCGGGAGGCTCGTTGCGTTAGCACCTTGGAAAAATTCGTTAAAACAATTCTATCTACCGCGTTTATCTAAAAAAAAAAACATCGCATCTACAATGACTAGTAGTTTCAAAAATAAATCGAGCGTCCCATAGATCCGTCGTATCCTAATAATTTCGTCTATAATTTTTAAAATTATTCTATAATTCAATCAATCGAAGTAAATCTTCGCGAGACTGACGAAAGCGATGCACGGCACCGTTCGAACGAGGCTTTGCGGTCTGACGTCAGTGAAGAAACCTATCGTGTTCTGGACCGCGACCAGCAGATAAATACTTTTGATATTAGCAGTGGCTAGATTGACAGTGGGTTTCGGATGAATTATGTTCACCGGTGGTGGCGGAACAAAGTCATCGAAACCGTCCGCGTCGGCGTCCGTGAATACCAGCGAGGATGGAATCCATCTCGCTCTGAGCAGCGTGAAAAATGTTTGCAAGTTCGATTTTTTCATTAATTAAATGTAACAGCTAAAAAAGTTTTTTTTACCGTCTTCGCTAAAATAACTACATTCCTTGCGTGCAATACGGGCGAAAAATAGCCTATAATTAACCGATCATCATTATTAACTTATGCTCATGCGCAGTAGAATTTAATTACTCCCTAATATAGTAATAGAGCTCTGGAAGCTCTATTACACCTGGGGGAGTAATAGTCATTGGCGAATATCACGATTTTGCGCCGCAAGAAATGTGGTTATTTTAACGAAGTCGGGAAAAAAATATCGTACGCGACAAGGGAGGAAGTGCATTTTTCACCCCGTGTGAATTTCTATATAATCAAACTTCACAGTCTGTGAAAAACGCACTTTGTTCCCTTGTGGCATAATATACGATTTTTCCCTGCCGTCGTTAAATTAACACATTCCTTGCATGCAACACGGGCGCGAATCGCCTATTGTTGACCAACGACCATTATTAGCATGTGCACAGTACTTTTTCATTACTCGCTCTGCAAGCACTATTAACGCCGGGCGAGTAATGGTCATTGGTGAATATGACGATTTCGCGACGCAAGAAATATGGTTATTTTAACGATGATATACGGGAATGAGCGGATTTTCGTCTCGTGTATTTTTTGCCCTTGCTTCGCTCGGACAGCAAACTTCACACTCGGCAAAAACCACGCACTCCTATCCGTTGTAGCGTAATATAGGGTAGAGCGGGGCAAAATGGGGCAACGGGGCAAAACGGGGTTTTGGGCGAAACGTAATTTTCCAATAGATTTTGGATGCCCGAATTCGCCCTATCGGATACATCAGGCTTTTCTGCCCAGTTTTGCCACCTTGTCCGAAATTATTGGAAAATTTAGTTTTTACCAAAAACCCCGTTTTGTCCCGTTGCCCCATTTTTGCCCCGCTCTCCTCTACTATTTTTATTCGTTCGGTTAGTCGGGGCCAATCGTACGGTGTGATTTTCTGCCCGTTTTTTGCGACATCCCACGGAATAAAGAGTTAAAGAAATTCGTTGTTCTTACCGTGTACAAGGTGCAACATTTTTGCCCCTTATAGCTTTAGCGCCTATGTCGATGCCTCCGGAGTCCTGTACTTCCATGGCGTAGATACATCCAGAGAAACCCTCCCGGTATCTTCCGTACGTCATGTGCCAATCGGGAACTCCTCCCAGGTAGACGCTTCCGCGCACGTTCAGTATCTGCTGGAGACCCTCGCTCATACCGCTCTCGATATGTTCGCCGTTCAGTTCGATGTTACCCTCGCTACGGTGTCGCTTAAGGATAATCGTGTGCCGTCCACCGTCGTCCACCCTCTGAGCGGTGACACGCATTACCGCCGGTCCGGAGCCCAAATTGTACTGGAATTCGGCGTACCTGAGGAATTAAAATGCATCTTCAATATCCGCGAGTCTACAATTCCTCACCGAAAAGCATTACTTGAGGTCCAGTAATGACTACTGGAGATTCAGCAGTTACTGCTGGCATTGGAGTAGTTACTGCACACGAAGTTACTACACTGTAAGAATAAATTGTAAATTTAATATACTGGAACTTGAAATTTGCTGACATTACTCATAGTAATTAAACATCAATGTACTTTGCTTGTAAAATAAAAATACCAAATATTAAAATTACAAATCTTTTGCTGCAAAATTTACAAAAATGTTCATAAAAAATACAAATTTTATTGTCAAGATGCAACGCACATGTGTTTGAAATTTCAGAAACGGTTTATGTAAAAAAGCTTCCAATACTGTCCGTTAATTTTCAAAAAAAAATTTTTTACAGTGTACTTCTTAGTAGTTACTGCACATGAAGTTACTACTTCTTAGTAGTTATTCCTTAACAGTCACTAGTTATTACTGCGGTTCCTGCATCAGTAATTACTACTTATACTCAGAAAAGTAACAATATTAGCGCGGTATTTGAGACATGTGCGGCATATGTCACAATTATTGCGCCAACTGCTACTTTGCGTGGCGTTTGTTTATCAGGGCAAGTAAAACAACCGAAAACGATCAGCAATACGCAGTAGTGAACTACTGGAAACTCCCGGAATTTCCAGTAGTTAACCACTCATAGTAGTTTCGCGCAGTTGACAAATGGACATTCATAGTAATTTCGAGTATTTAAATTCTGAAGATTTATAGTAGTTTCCGGTTGTCAATTACTTAAAATACCCAGTAATGCGCAGTATCTACGCAGTATCTACTCCAGATTTCCAGTAGTTTTCAGTAGTCCGCCAATGTAGCACTGGGCAGTAGTTCAGTACTTTATTAGCAGTTAATTACTAGATACCCCCAGTAATATTTTTCAGTAGTTTTCAGTAATTCAGTTTTCTTCGTCCAGCGACAATTTTTTCATAACTGATATTTACCCATCGACGACGGCCAGAGCGATGTAATCGTCGGCAGTGAGATCGTTCGGTGTCTGTCCGTGCCACATTATCAGACCGTTGCTCTTGTTCGTTGATATTTCAAAGCCCAGTAGTTCATTCTCTTCCTCGTGTGTCATGACGGATCTTTCCAGTTCCAGCCAGCCATCGCCTCGGAATGCCACGTCGTTGGTTATTTCCACTCCTTCGATTTAATTTGAAAAATGAGAAGATGAAAGCACCAATGACAATGAAATTCTATATTGGCAACACATGTAGATACTCACTCTTCTCACAATCCTTTCCGCTCAGACCCAGTCGACAGTCGCATTTGTATGATCCGTGAAGATCCGTGCATGTTCCACCGTTCTGACAGGGGCTCAAGAGTTCGCACTGCTTCAGTACCTTCTCACAATTTATTCCCACGTAGCCGTATTCGCAGGTGCACGAGTAATCGAAGGCACTCGAACTCTGGCAGATACCGTTTATGCAAGGCTTCGCCTCGCAGGGATCGTAATAAGTAGTCGGTGGTCTGGTAGGCTGCTGCGTCGTATCCGGAACTTCTCCTGATACGGGATGCCGCTTTGGAAATTTCGAGCAGTCCTCGACGTTCGCCGAGTCGATCGTTGATTTTAGTATATCCAAATTCATTGATGATATTTCAACCTTTTTGTGGATAATTGAATCAACGTTAATGATCAATTGAAATGCATGGTCGGATTGCTATCCTGTACTAGCGGTTATGTTAGTTCACGCACGCCGAGTATCTGTGTAAGTATCTGTAAGTATCTGTATGTAAGTATCTGTAAGTATCTGTAAGTATCTGTAAGTATCTGTAAGTATCTGTAAGTATCTGTAAGTATCTGTAAGTATCTGTAAGTATCTGTAAGTATTTGTAAGTATCTGTAAGTATCTGTGAGTATCTGTGAATATCTGTGAATATCTGTGAATATCTGTGAGTATCTGTGAATATTTGTCAGTATTTGTGAGCATCTGTAAGTATGAGTGTGAGTGTCCAATCGATATGAACTTTATGATTGTGTCGATGTATTATAAAATTGTACAAATTTACTGTGTAAGTATTTATGAGAATCTGTGAGAAACTGTGAGAATCTGTGAGAATCTATGAGAATCTGTGATAATCTGTGATAATCTGTGAGAATCTGTGATAATCTGTGATAATCTGTGATAATCTGTGAGAATCTGTGAGAATCTGTGATAATCTGTGATAATCTGTGATAATCTGTGATAATCTATGATAATCTGTGAGAATCTGTGAGAACTGCGAGAATCTGTGAGAACTGCGAGAATCTGTGAGAATCTGTGAGTATCTGTGAGTATCTGTGAGTATCCATAGGTATGTGTGTGATTGTCCAATCCATACGAACTTTATTATTATGTCGATGTATTATAAAAGTTTACAAAAACTCTCCCAACTGTACAAGTGAAATGAACCGAAAAGCGTTCTGGGACGATGACTCACTTCGTTTATGCATCCGTGGAAGTTTCGATCGACTCCGACGTTCCTGTTGACCGTGATTTTTCTCCTGTCGATTCCACCGATGTACAAGGGTGTATTCAGGGTCAAAGTTCGAGCGACTCCGGGGGATCTAGTCTCGACTATTGGTTCCCCGTTGATCGAGATTCTTCCTTCCTTGAACTCTCGGCTCAGTGAAACGTGAGTCCACAGACCCGGTTGGATAACGTAATTCGATCGTGCGACAGCCATTCCCGAGCCAAGGTCGTAACGGAACTCGACGAATCGGTCCTTTATAACCAGAGCGGCGAAATCTCCGAGTCCTTCGTCACTTTGCGAACAATACATCAGGATTCCGTCCCCGTTGTCCGAAGGTTTAAATTTCATCGATAGCTTAAGCCTATAGTTTCAGGGACACGAACAACGATTATTACATCGATTAAACAAAACAAACAAAAAAAATTACTTTGATGCAACGTCAATTGTATTTGAGATTTTGTAAATACGCGTAAGCGAAACGATCTGTGAAATAATGTTAATCCATCTAGATAGTACTCAGCCATTCTACTCAGAGTCGGAGAATTATTCAAAGAAACTAAAATTAATCGTCTATTATTCGAATAATTGTCAGTACGTTGCTCCAACTCTGATTTTTACAATCGATTTAATTGAAGTTAGACGATCTACGAGTCATGCGTCATCGCTATACGAAGATGCCATTTAAAAAAAATTGAAACGTTCCGGATGTCCGTATTTCGATTTTTTTTTTATCAAAGCCTGCGACTTCTGTATCGTCTTCAGTGGAAATCTGGAATGTAAATGTCCCGCTGAGAGCGAAAGGATTCGTTAAAAATATTATACATACGTCTACGAAATTAATATCTACGCTATCAATTATTTACAAAACAGCAAATAAACAAAAAAAAATATCAGACGCAAAACGTAAAACCAACACGCGCGTCATTGCACACGAATAAATCAAATACAGGGGGTGAGATCAGTGAAAAAGGTATGGATTAAAATAATAAAAAAACGTAAAATAAAACCAAAAAATATTTCAAGCCATACAAACGGGCACGTCAATTTTTATTTGCTCGCAAAATATATATATTTTCTTCTTTTAATTTTCATATCTCGTAGCAAAACATATAGATATATAGATGTATATATATGCAGTATTTTGTTTCATATCGCTCGATTCTTATTACATAAGTACAAACAGTATATTATGTCGGTACGTTTAGGCATTGAACACGTATTTGCATACACTTACAAGAGTTTGCGCTGTGACGCGGTGATATATACTCGGGAGCATTTATTTATTATTTTTTTTTCTTCTTTTTAATTTCATTTTCATTATTCATATAGTAAGGTTTCGTTTTAGTAAGCATTTATTTTTGTGTCGAGAACTACATTACGATGGTTAAATGCAAAGGGTTCTTCTGGCAGTGTGTCACGACGTATCTTCGCTTGAACTACAGTTTTTTTTGTCTGTTCCTTTTTTTTAAACAATTAATATGATCTTATAGGCAATGCGTTAAAAGTATTAATTAAAAAGCTGTACAAAAAACTCTAATAATTAATTAGTTATGTTGACTGGGGTACTAATTTTAATGTGTAACAACTACGGCGACTCGGACCACAATGAACTACTTGCTATGCAGGTTCGATGTACAGAGAGTCCGGGGATGAGAACTAACTTTACAAAAAGAAATTAATAGTTCGTAAATTAAACAAACAAGAAAGAAATAGTTATGGTTGCACGAAGCTGTCGCAGCATCTTTCGACCGTCGTTAAGTCGATTTTTGTTGTTTTTTTTTTTTCTGTCGATCCTGCGGCTCGCTCCCAGCTTCGAGCTATACGTTCTCGTAATCTCTCGTCAATTGTCGCGGTCGAGTTTATCGTTTTATCATGATTATTAATAATAGTGATTAGTCGTTTGCCGGACTACTATTGCGTGCATCGTGATTTGATGACGGTGGCGGTGGTTGTTTTTTTTTATGGTCTAGTGTTTAGTGTTGTGCACGTTGCGTCGTTTCGGGTATGCATTTCTCGGTCTGCCTGTTCTAAGGTGAGCCACGTGCGACGATCGCGCGTGCGATCGTTTCGCTTTAATTGAGTTTCTCTTATCCGTCCTGAAATATAGAATTTCAAACGATTAGGAATCGCTGTCGTTTTACTTTTTTTTTTAATATTGTCGATCACGGTGGCTCTTTTCAGTTTCGAATCGTATCCTCTCGACAGTGACTGCTGCTCGATAATCACTATCGTTGTATAATTATTGTTTTACATTTGTTTCACGCTGACGTGAGTGGTTCCCCCAAATTGTCATTCGCCTGTACTCGTAGCGATAAATTTGCATCAGCGAAGAAAAGAATATTAGAAAATTCAAATCAATTGAGAGTAAGAACAAAAAAAAGACAAAAAAAAGGAGCAGTCGAAAAGAAAATCAAATGGCAAAATAATCGCCAGGGCGAAAAACATTGGTAGTGTGTGCGGCTCGGTAAAATCGGTACGTAAATAGTAAATGAATTCGAACGATCGGAGATAACATGCGACATGCCCGATAAAGGGGAGAATTGGACTCACCGCCGGACCGCCATGGGCGTTGTGTAAGCGAGGAAAGCCCGATCGTCACGGAATGCCGGCTCGGTTATATTGGCCGTCCAAAATTCGCATCGCGGTCCGGACCTTCCGATGGGACAGTAACACTCGAAACCGGTCTCGTTGTCAACGCAGTTTCCATCGCCGCAGGCACCTGAAAAAATGAACGAAGCACGGAGAGCCAATCGATTAAAAAATGAATAAATAAAAAATTCTCATCGAAAAAACTAAAGTGAAAAAACATACTGTAGCAACTGGCTTACTGTACCAAGCTATGAATAATAATAATAATGGCACATCGTTCAACAAGGGGGTCGATTATAATTGAGGAGGAATTCTGGCTGCGCGCTGACTTCGCATAAGTTCGACAACAATAAGAGAAAATTGCAAGTATTTCTTGACGGTGTAAAAATATGAAAAAATCATGTATACTAAAGGTACTGAGAAGATTCATTTTGTATGATGATAATAATTGCAAAATGTTATTAACAAATTCATCAAAAAATTAATTGGTTAACAAATTACCCGGCAACAAAACTTTTTTTATGAAAATGATTCGTTTAT
>JAPYZC010005966.1:0-15394 GCA_030522665.1 Ichneumoninae sp. A BG-2022a | reverse complement strand
AATATTACGTTATAAATGATAAATATACACGGGAACGGCTTCTTAGGTATGTGTTAATTTATGTCTTATTCTTGTTGTTAGATTTGTGGGTTATCTTTCCTATAGATCGTGTGTAAGAAATTATTTTGTTAATATATTTTGCAGACTATTTTACATCACAGAGGTCATTCGGCAGTGAGAATGATTTATGAGTTGAAGACACCAGAAATTTTTATATGCATCAGACATTGGGAAGTGCTTAATAAACAATTACATAGCGGCATTTATAAAAATCGAAGCCTTATATACGAATAAGCGCCCGTTTAATATCGCCAATGTTGCCTGGCCTCGTAGTCTGATTGCATTTATACTCGCTATACGGCTCTAGCCAGTCAAGGTAGCAAATAAAAACAATTCAAAAACTATTGTATGAAAATTATAAATGCCTGATCCTTTCCTGACTTGGCCCTGAACTGAAACAAAACAAGTTTTAGCGAACCGGCAAATGAAATGAATTTCATATCAGGGCCGAATCCGGCGATGTTCAAGATAATACATCCGGTGTCCTTTACTGCAGCCGGTAATGGCCCAGTTCAAGGGTAAATCCGGCAAATCTGATGATTTGCCGGATTGCCTTAGTGGTACCTGAACTGGTGCTGATCAGGCAATAATGCGGCAGCCTCTTCAGGATCTCCGGACTGTTGCCTGATGTACACCAGCGTGCCTCATTGCACCCGGAAAGGTAGATCTCCGGCAAACCTGATGTCGTCTGCCTTATTTGTACCTGAACTGGTGTACATCAGGCAATGGTCCGGCGAGCCTGAACAGGCCGCCGGATTCAGGGTTTCGAGATTTGTCACAAATATTTTACAACAAAACGGTCGACTACTCTTATTTTTACTCTCAACTCTTATTTTTCTTTACAAACGGTGTGTCCCTTTGCCGGCTATATAAATGCTAAAAGGAACTCAAGACGACCATGGGTTTTACCGTCCGCGACTTTAAGGAGACGCGGTAGCTGTCGTCGAGTTGGAATTACCAGCTCTCGACGCGTGTGCAAAAGTTTCTGTACACATATACATTACAGAGGGTCGATGTGCACTACACCTCGTATATGTTCGCCGGAACTCGAAACGGCCACTATACGAGCCAACCGCTCGCGTCCGAGACACTTTGCGGTGACGGTGCATAATTATTACGAGCCAACGCCGGCCCGGGCTATATGCTTATATAGCTTCTCTTACTCCTTCACTGAAAGAGTTGAAAGGACGCAAAGGTAATCTAACGCGTACGCTATTCGCCCCAGAGGCATCCTTTATTCCCGCCGAGATCTCCCCGCTTCCCCCCTCCTAACCCCAGCCGGTGTGATAAAAGTCCAAAGCGGATATAAAAAGCCTTTGAGTTTCACTGAGGGAAAGAATGGAGGGTGAAAAAAAAAAATACGGAAAAGGAATTTAATCGCGAAATCCGAATGAAATTTTATCGCTTCGCTCGCTCTACCACCTCTTGGCATCTCCCACCTTCTTTTTTTATGCCTTTATCGAATAAAGCGCGTTTAATGCATCCTCTGTCAAGTTCGTTGCACAACACGCATCATTTTCCTATTATCGCCGTAATACGTGTGATAATATTGAAAGATTTTTTTTCAAAAAAAAATCCTACAATCTCGTAGCTGTCGTCGGTCCATTCAAACGTATCCATCAACTTGTAGATATGCTGTAATTGTAATCAAAATGTTGCCATTCGCGGTGGTACCCGAACGAGATCAAAATGTTAAGCACCACAGGAACATCGAAATACACTGAGAAAAAAAATGCTTGGGTTAAGCAAAAGTCGCGGTGACATACGTTCAAAGCTGTTATTTGTTTGGTACAAATAAAGCATTGTTTTGTTGAACAATTATTTGACTTCAATATATTTATTTATTTATTTATTTATTTATATATTTATTTACGGGACGAGCCCTTTTACATAAAATAATTCAGATAATATAATAACAGTATGATATCAAAATTAAATTCATAGTGATTTTTTGTCTTGCACAGTTCACATTATAGTCTTTGGATGTATATGAATATATTTTTGGTATAGTTTACTAAAAAACAAAAAGAAAATAGTCTTTGAGAATAATTAACAATTAATATCACTTCGTATCACTTCGTATTGTAGTATCACTCATGAATCACTCGAAGAGAATTCACAATTTTTCGATTGGAGCAAACATTTTTGTTGTGTAAACTAAATACACCTTTGAACGTATGTCGCCGCGCATTTACTTAATACAACCATTTCTTTTTCTCAGTGTATGATTATAGTAAACACATGAAACACGTCCGTCATAATTATTATTAATCTAAAAAAGACATCTATTTAAAAAAAAAATTAATCCATGCTACTTTAAACATCGATACTCACGTAATACTTGTGCTGAAGAGACATAGCTTCTTTCCGCCGAAAAAAAAAATTCGAGATCCTCACCGGGATCCGATGTCGTTCTCTGCTAGGACGTTCGATCGCGCTGGGTCTTCGTCACCTTCCTCTTCGGGAGTTTGAGCATCGGCTGATATACTTCCTTATTTATTTTAGTTTATTTTAATTTTTTCCTCTCAATATACCTTACGATTATTATTGTCGTATTATTTTCATTCCATGTTAGGCATTTTAGGCTTTTTTGTTTTATATGCTTTGATTATAAATTCATTAATTCCGAGGTCATCCTTCGCGTAGGGATTTGTTGCACGAGGAGTGTGTCGGATGGCTTGCACGAGCCATCGAGAGTCTCTTCTTCTCTCCTCTTGTTTTTCCTCTCCCGTATTCACCGATCCGTCCGGTCGTACATTATTGTATTCCCCGACGTTTCGCTGAAAGCCGCTCCGGTATTCTGTATCGAGTGAACAGTGAGAACGCAACCAATTAATATTGTTCACCGTCGACGGGGATTTATATTGTTAACAGGTAGCTCGTAATTTCGCGTGTATAGGCTCTTTCCCTCTTGTGTTGCTCGAGAAGCTCATATATTCGCTCGGTGTACAATGTCGTGCGCGACAAGTAGAAGAGCCGGGGCAAAAGACTTCCGGTCGCAAGTGCGTCGTTATATCGCGAGTTTCCTGTTTCCCGACTAGGCATTGCCACGGCAGCGCGGGAGAGCCTTTCATATAAATGCTAATGCATTCTGCCGACCGTAATTTTGATAAGACACGGGAGGAACGAAGAGTTCGGGGCGCGACTCTCTGACACTCGTAACCAGCCCTGCACCCAGCAACAGCCTGCGCCACTGAAACTTGTAAGCTCCGTAGTTTGCGGTGTGTCAACCCTCTGAGCGTAGTCGCCGCTTTATCGTGCGATCGCAATTCTCGTAGACCCCACACGATTATCGTACGAGCATTATCCCAACACAAACACCGAGACTCCAATCATTTTCTAATTGTACGACCTTTGACGCCCCGTCGCGATTACAATCGCTGTGCAACGAACATCGAGCGATAATGTCAAAGTCAACACATCCCGAAATTTTGTCCATAATGAAAAATAATAAATGTTAACAAAAACATTATTATATTATGAATAATAATTCACCGGAATATTATAATTGTATATATTTATCATTTATTTTAATATATAATATATACGTATATATTTATAATTTCTTGCAATGGTACTTGGAATAAATGGTTGGTTAACATTAACAAAGAGTTTGTACGTTTAACAAACATTTCGTATCCAGAACGATCCACAATTTTGTTTCGCGTGAATTTTATTTCTTTCCGACGGCGAACCGAAAAAATTGTGGAATTGAAAAGACACAAATGATGGACGTTTGTGGACAAAAAGTGTTCGTCACATGCACGAGACACTTTTACCGTGTGTGCATCTTGTTTGTGACAATTGATATAATTTATTGCGGAAATTATTTATTGTTCTATAATGGAACAATTTAGTCACCTGCCTCGGTCCACCTCGAATGGATCGTAAACCGAGCTCCGGGTCCGCTGTACAATTTCCGGCAATCAGAATAGCCAGAGGTTCACGACAAGGAAATCTTCCGGTTGAGCTTACGGTACTAGAATGGATGCAGCCGCGTCATCGCATCAGTCCACAGTCAAGAGACTCCTGGTCGATGCTCGCTATCGCTGACCAGTGTCCAGGGACGCTGGAGCACGTTAGTCGGCGATGCATCGGGCCAGTGTCTATACGGAGCCGAGCCATTGTTCTTGGCCCTCTCCGGTCCGATACCTCGTCGAGGCAGATAGACTGAACGTGCATGTACAGAATATAATACTACTACATATGCGCGCACACGCACACGCACACGCACACGCAGACAAACAAATACATACACACACACACGCACAAACAAACAAACAAATATACACACACGCACAAACAAACACATACACACACACGCACAAACAAACACACACACACACACACACACGCACAAACAAACAAACACATACACACACATGCATATATATACATATGGAGATATATATATGTTGCCTGGACGCTGCCAATATCCTTCACGACAATATATATCGCGAGACCGTTCTGGCAATATCGGAAGAGAGAGAGGACTCCAGTCTCACTCTCCACTGTCTGCGGAGCACAAGTCGCTGCGGCGGACAGCCGGCGATAATTCACGCGCATCCCACGTGGATGTGACCCGTCTTACCCCCTCATTCACCCCCTCACTTTGTACGAATTTAATTTATCGAAATAGAATTCTCGGCTGTGCCTCCCGAGTCTGTCAGCCTCGCGTTGAACGGAATTCTTTCTTTCACAAGGACCTCCATCACCCGGAAAGCTACATTGTGGTCACTTTATGCCGGGGAAAAAAAATCCCTGACTTTCTCTAATTTTCATCGGCCAATTTAATACATTTTACCTGACCAAAGTTCGTACTGTTAATGTCCTCGGATTCTAAATTCCATTAAAAAAGCAGGAGATACACGTGGAATGTAAACTATCGTAATTTCCCTCAACTGAAGTAACGAGTTTTGAGTGAAATGATTGTGTTATGGAAAAAGATTATGTTCATTGAGGATTTTTTTTTTTGTTAATGTGTCAATGTAAGAATTTCAATACTTGTATTCAATCGAAAACAGTGTTTTCGATTGATAACAAGTATTGAAATTCTCTGACTCTTCCCCGATCTCCTAACCAATCTTTTCCCTCACATTCCCCGATTTGCCCTAATGGCGGCGATCGTTCGCCGAAAATACGGAAGCAATTTGTCGTCATCGAAAGAACATCAAGATGTGTCCGTATTGGCAGACAAATACGGAAAGAACAAACACAATAATAGAAAGCAAAAGTTGCTCATTTATAAAGATGCGTATATTGGCGTTATACATTTATTGTAATAGCTTCTTATCATTAAGACCTGACCTTAAATCTTAGAAAAAAAAAATTAAAATTAACCCCCGTACACTGAGAATAAAAATTGGTTGGATTAACCAGCAGTCGCGGGGACTGCTCCCCGCGTTCAAAACTGTTATTTGTTTGGTACAAATAAAGCATTGTTTTGTTGAATTATTCCCTTCAATCTATTTACAATTTGTCGGTTGAAACCAACATTTTTGTTGTACCAACAAAATACACCTTTGAACGTATGTCACTGCGCATTTGCTTAAATCAAACATTTATTTTTCTCAGTGTATATCTCATGCTAATAGTAGCGACATTTTGATCCATAATGTGATCATAATCTTTGACAATTTTACCCACAGATGCAGCCGCATCTTAGCACTGCACTGAGAAGATATATATTTTTTTTTGATTAACCAACGGAGCGGTGATACACGTTCAAAGGCGTTATTTGGTTAGTATAACTGAAGCATTAATTTGTTCAACGACTATTGCCTTCAATTGATTTAAAATGTGTTAAATTAAACCAATGTTTCTGTTGTACCAGCCATGTAACGCCTTTCAACGCATGCCAAGGCACTTTGGTGAATCCAACTATCTCTTCTTCTCGGTGTATAATTTCCAAATTACTTGCCAAAGTTTATCGAGCTATCGACGTACGCGCGGCAAAAAATAGTACTTTTTCCCACAGATTCAAGTCAAGCTGAGCACAGCGTCGATCGGATTCGCTGTTTACATTTACTCAGTAGTATAATAATGCTGTACGAATAAAATTTGCATTCCGAATGCCGAGTCGAAGACCTTGAATCCAGTTCTTGGCACTTTGGCTTGGGAATCTACTTTTGTTCTTCCGAGAATTAAAATCAACATTGCTTTGATAAGAGTGCCAAATACATTAACTTTTATTCGATTTGATGTATTATTATATATATTATATTATAATATATTATTATCATAATACATTAGTATTGTATTAATTTTATTATTTTCCATTATAGAAAATAAGCCGCAAATGAAAGTGTACGAAATTATAAAACTGGTGATTAAAAATTGCGAATGCCGATAATTAATGTAATTATTCCGGGGATTTAAATAAAAGAATTCTCGATAATTCTCGATTTAAATCTCATGCGGCAGTTGCATTGCATCGGTACGAAATTTACATTCCGAACGTGCCTTGCGTGTATAATCGTGAGGCCGATGCGACTCGAGAGGGATATTTCAATATAATCCTGCGAAGCTTGCAGTATCGTGACGTTCACTATATACAGCCACCGGCGTTATTAGCGCTTGTATTAATGCCCGTGTACGCATGCAGAAGGGAAATGTGGGGCAAAACGGATTCCGCCATTTAACATAAAACTCCTTTTTTCATGTTCCACAAAAATTGATAAGAATAGCAAATTTTGCCCCTGTGGTTCCATTTTGCCCTAAATTCCCGCTCTATAACGCCGTTTGACTTGATTGACTTTTTTTATGTCTGGCGGAATATTGATAAAAATTGTCCATTTGGACCCTGCTCTTCCATTTTGCCCTATACACTGCCCGTCATTGATGCCTGGTTTTTCTGGTTTTTCTATCTTCCTCAATATCTTCCTCGATGTCTTCCTCGCGATGTCTTGCTGGATAGCTTGCTTGATGTCTTCCTATTCCGTTAAGACAACGAGGAAGATATCCAGGAAAGCCAGGCATCAATGACGGGCAGTGTACTCCTGCTACATTCAAAAAGCAATTAATTTACAAAAAAAAAAACATTGAAATAAATAACAGTAAAGCTCAATTTGAGATGAGATTCCTTTTTTCTATGTCTCCCAGAAAATTGATCAAAATGGTCTGTTTTGCCCCCGTGTTTCTATTTTACCTCCTACCCGGCTATATTTATATATATCTCCATTTGAGATAAGGCTTTTCTATCGTCCAAAAATAGAATTGGTAAAAATTGTCTGGTTTCCCCCGCACCCCGCTATGTAGTACAGTAGAACCCCGATTATCCGGGAAGCGGATAACTCGCGCGTCTTCCGAGGTTTTTTTCTTTTATGCTCGGAGCAAACTAAAGACATTGAGTACTAAAAAAAACACTAGCCTACGTACTATTAATAATAAAAACAAATATCCAAAGCTTTTATATATTTTAGTTCGCACTATTAAACAATTAAGTACAAGATGTACGAAACGTCATTGCAACTTGTCAAAATAAAGTTGTAACATACTTTCACTGTCTAGTTCGGATTAACCGGGATTTCGATTATCCGGGGACTCTTCGGTTCCGAGCGGTTAATCGGGGATCTACTGTATGTGCATAGTAAAAACGCAAAAGCTCACTGGTCAAGATCTTTCCTCATTCGCTCTCTCGTAGTGGCAGAGAGCGCTCTGCAGTCTGTACGTGAAACGAGACAATCGATTCGATGCGGTAGGTAATAACCCTCCTGCGTGGTCCCTCGTTACGATCGCGGCGGCCCCGCGCGACTACTCTCCTCTCTGACCGGGCAAATGCACTGTACCGATGAATTATTCGTTACGCCTTATGTCCCTCCCATCGGCCGCGACCGCATCAAGCTCGTTACGCTAATCAAAATACTCCGCTCGTATGTCACTTGTCCGTTACGTTATTTACCACTGGCCAGAGGAGGGGAGGGGGAGGGGGGATGCATGTATTGCATGTAGAATTCTTGCTAAATATAGAAAAGAGGCAACGAGCTTTGTCGGACCTTCGATATCATCCCCTATGTATCTTGCGTTCCAGTATCTCTGGCACGTTGACCCTCCTATTCAGTTCGAATACTTTTCGACTCGACTTTGTCGCCAGTCAAACATTATCGAGATGTTGAGAACATTTGGCGGAAAAATTGTTTTTATTTGAGTTCTGCAATTCGGATCGAAACAAATTATGTGTTGGAAGGATTAATATTGAGCTTGTACAAACCATTAAAACGATATACGTATATATATTTTTGTTTCAAAAATTAGTTCCCCTAACTTATTTCCTTTTCTATCTATGCCAGTGGATGGAATTTATTGCTGTTCGAACGTAAGAGTTGAACGAAAAAATTAACGGCCGAATTTCAACGTTGATCTACTTCCGGTAAATGTCAATATCTTTGCAAATTTAAAAATTATCCACATTTTATTTCCGTAACTTCAAAAATGTATGTTAATCGTCAGGAGTAGCTGAAAGAGTCAAAGTTGCGATATATAAGTTCCCAAGATCGAAAAAAATATTTTTATATATCAATACGTATTGGAACGGAGATTTATGTAGGCTTGTCGATTGCGCACGATCGATTATTATATATAAACCGTTTCCGATTTTCTCATTACGGTAGGATCTCAATCACCCCAGGGGAAATAACCGTGATACCCCCGCGTGCGAGTTTTCCCACAGAGTTCGCAGTCTCTCCCGCTCCCTCGATTCCTCTCGCCCTTTAATAATCCGCGAGAGAGACCGGGAGGCCGAGGGAAAGGGAGAGAGAGATTGCTTCTAATTATCGCGAGCAGACTCGGTCGAGCGCACGCCTCGTTTAATTATTATCGGTGTCCCAGCGACGACCACCAACCCGCCGCCCGCAATCGCAACCCCGGTAACGCCACTGTATACAACCGCCAGCAGGGAATACATTTCCTCGTGTACATATTTTTAGATGAGATACGACACGAGATATTCTACCGACCCTCGTATCTCCTTCGTTTGCAGCGTAAAAAAAATAAAGCATAACGCCGATTAACTGGGGCTGTTGGGTCGGGAGGATCTTGCATAACTGAAACCACGGTTAATCCGAATTAAATGTCATGATTTGTATAAAAATATATATTTTAAAAAGTTCAATTCCAATTTGGTTTGAGAATAAAAAATACTTTTTCTCAACTGCACGGGACTTCTCTATCGAAATCTTCAAAAAATCCAGACTGTCAATGTTTAGAACAAAATCTTTTTTAGAAAAAAATGGCATTTTGCTTCGTCATAGAGGAAGCTATTTTACAAAATATCAATATTAATTATATTAATATTAATATAACTAAAGTGTGCTCAGGATTGATTAATCAGCACGAGAATACGTACAATTTTTCCAGAATGATCAGATAAAAATGGAAGATAACAAAAACGGTGGTCTCACCAATGTGTCAAATATGGTACATAGGCATTAATTAATTTTGACTGTGTACTCTTTTTTTTCATAGTTTGCGTTCATTACTGTTGGTTTTTGTAATAATTAATCACTTTCCTTTTGCACATATCTTGGTGACTAGCAAAGTGTAATGTTAATTTATATAATAAAGATTTGTTAATGTTAATGATAATGATAAAGACTCGCGCCCGGATAAACCGAGCCCGATTAATCGGGGTTCTACTGTAAACAAAATGAAATTAAAAAAAGATTCCAAACCCACTCACTCTGCGTTACGATTTTACGATCGGGAGGAAAAGAAGCTGGTCGAGCGAAACATCTCCACGGCGAGTTTAAAGACTCTGCTTGCAAAACCTTTATACGAAGCTTCTTCGCGTGTAAACCGCTTTATCGTCGCTCTTACGTCCTACAAGAGAGTCCGGACTCGCACGGTCGCATTGTCTCTCGCTATTGCTATCTTTGTTGCGACGAGTAAGATCGCGAATTGAGGAGTAACGTGGACGGCAATTTACGACTATGGGTTTTAACTTTGCATAGGGTAAGCGGTAAAACGTTTTCTCGCTGCAACAGTTGTTGGCACTTTGCGCAGTCGATCGTATTGCACGGGAAGTTTTTCTCTTGGCGATGGGAAAGCTGTGGTAGATGTTTGATTTTTTTTAACCTGGAACACCACAAATGGGGCTTTTGTGGTGATGCAAAACTTTTTTATTACTTAAGCTACCTCAACGGAGATCTTTATAAGATCTTGCTGTACCGATTTCACAAAAAATTTATTTAAAAAATAAAAACTTTAGATCTAGACTAAACCTATCTATCTAGATTTTGACTAGATAGATAGGATAGACTTCAGTTAGTAGCACAATCACGAAAAACAAAGTTGTAAAAATATTTGTGTTGTTCCAAGCTCGACGTGTTAAGTTTGCGAAATTTTAGTTAGTTTCGGTTTAACATTATCTACTCGATCTAAAAAAAAAGTTTACCACAATTCTCAATTAGAATGTCAACAATATTTTGTTTTGTACTATCTGAATTAATCTTATTTGAATTACATCACAGCATTGATATCAATTAGTTCGTAGTTTTAAGTGTTACCACAAATGGGGTACCAAGCTTTATGTAGAGCTTGGAACGTGTACACTTTTTATTCCACTAAAAACAAAAATTAAATTAGAGTAAAACTCTCATCGCCTCGGTTTCGCGAAAAATAGCTTTAAAAAATAAACATCTCACGCATAGTACACCCAGAAAAAAATTATTTGACGCCCACCGTTTAATTGGTTTCAGTAAAACATTTATTTGATTTGAATAAATATTTATTTCATATAAGTAACTATTTACTTAATTTTAATAAATATTTATTTAAATCATATAAAAATTTTACTTAAACCAAATAAACGGTGGCCATCAAATATTTTTTTTTTCTTTGTGTAGCACAATCATGATAAACAAAATCCCAACAAATTTTGTAGTGTTCCAAGCTCGAGGAGCTAAGCTTGCCAAATTACACTTTTCCCGGCCAAATTAAATTCTTGCGGTTTTTAATTTAAACTCAAACTGACAACTCTCAATTAAAATGTCGAAAATATTTGTGCGTAAAATATAAATGAAATTGATTCATATTATGTGTCACAGCTTTTATATCAATTAGGTCGTAGCTTTAAGGCAACCCAATCTCATTCTCCCTTTAAGTGGTCAATCACTGTACCCGTCAGACCGCCTCGTACGCGAAACTTTGCTGCATGCCCACATACACGCGTGCGCGCACACACAAACACACATCCACATCAGCTTCAGCAGCCTCCTCCGACTCCTTCTTCTCACGTGAGTCGATTATTATTCATGCCGTCAACCGGCAAATCGCAGTTTCTTATTGCTTCGCCATAGCATTGACTCCCCCGTGTACAGGACTGGTGCAAGGCAAGACCGTGCAACGATATAAATAGCTTCGGAGAGTGATAGATGCAATTCACCTCGTCGTCTACCATCCCTACATTTATGCGCTTCTTGCAAAGCCTCGACTATTTCGTATTCTCCGCATTATAAAATAGCCACTTCGTTAATCCTCATAAATTGCACCGAAGCAATACCAACTTTTCGCTACACACTCCCAGAAAAAAAAAATCATTTTACAAGATACCCCGCAAGTAAATTTATTTGGCTTACTATATAATTTATTTGATTAAAAACAATAATTTATTTGCCTAAATAAATATTTATTTGCAGGCAGCCCATAAAATAAATAATCTTTTTGGGTCCGTGAAAAAGGTTTGCATATTCGACAACAATCGTTTGTACACAGGCATCCACAATCTCCTTTGTTGATGTTGCAAATAAATAATTGTTAATGACAAACAGAGCGAGAAATTTGTATATGGCGAACGACTTTTAGTTGGCACTCCAATTTTACAAAGTATTTCTTTTATGCAATGTAAGTTTGATTTTTTATGCAGTGTACGTTATGCAGGTTTGAGACTTTGTTCGGGCGTCCTAGACTCAACACTGTCGCAATTTTCCTTTCCTCCCCCATTCGTCTCGTTAGTCATCTTTTGCTCTTTTACTCTCGATTTTTTTTTCAACCTCCCACGCTCGGATAGTTACCGTTTGAGCTTTCGCCAAATGCTCGGCAAGCCACGGTCCAGCGACGACGACGAGCCACTGATTTGTAACTCTCGCCAATTTTGCTACGTCTTCGTTTTTCCTCTTCGTCTCTTCGTCCCCCCTCTTCTACCCGTTATCCACCTTGCATTAGCACTTTCGGACAACGGCGGCTCGTACGGAGGCTCGCGAGCATCGCGAAATGTATTTAACGTTATACATAGTGTCTTCTTCGCGCTTCACCTCCTCCTCCACCGCCTCCTCCTCTTCTCGCCGTGCAAAACGGAATATTCCAAATTCCAAGCATCAGTCGCATATCCCTCCTCTTCCGACTTTCCAACTTTCCGGACGATATTCAACTCACGCAGTACGCTTGAAAGATTAATTCATCTTAGCTTCATTAATTATTCAACGAGTCCGCTAATTTCATATCTTCATCTTCCATTCACAGTCCTCCCTCCGCTCTCTTCGCGTTCAAACTACATGTCAATTAAATTCCCGTTATTATTCCGCGGTAGAAAAGAAGTTAGAAAAAAAAAAAAAAAAAAAAAAAAAAATTGTCATACAATACACGGATCGCAGAGATAGTGGCGTGCGACAGTGGATCGCTGGGTTACTCGTTATTCGGTCACGAGGTCTCGGGGTCGATCCGACCCTTCCGAGCTTCCTCGCGGTTTATTATCTTCTCCGGGCCAGGAGGCTACACCGGAGAGTCCCGCCTCGCCGGTTCTCACGTTGACCGGGTGCAAACGTTAAATTAAATGGGGGAAAAAAAAAATGAAAATTAACAATTTTGTTTCTTCGATAGTTTATTTAATTTTTCGGTGTGTGTGGGTGATTAAACGCGACGATCCGAGAAAATCGGGGACATCGGTCCCGTTCGGTGGCTAGACACCACGCTGAATCGCGGGCAACTGAACTACCCCCGCTGCCGCTCTTCCTACCGATGCTGCCACTGACGCTGCTGCTGCTGCTGCTGCTTCGTGGCCCGTTCGCTGCTGCTGCTGGCAGTGCGCGACACCCTGCGCAAAACTACCCCCTTGCACCATCAGCGAGCAACGGTGCCACTCCACCACTACCCTCGACTGCTACTACGCTAGCCCCGAGGACCGCGGCCGCTGCGAGCGAGAGAGACTCGAACGCAGCGAGGGTAGCCGAGGCGCGGGAGCTCCCAGTGCTCTGGATAGGCCTAGGCTGCTGCTGCTGCAACAGAGTGACTTGCGAGCGGGTGCAACGAGGATGGATCCGTCGCGATATTCCAAAGCGGTGGGGGAGACAGGCAAAGCTGAGTGAGATATAGACGGCCGGGAAATGGGGGGCTGGTAGGCCGGATGGGGATGTACAGCTGCGGACACCCTAGGTTTACCCTAGGTTAGTTGCCGAAGGAGATTATGACCGGCGCACGCCAATCCGACGAACGGTAATGACATTGCGAACCGGGTCAAGAAAAATCATTCATTTTACAGGTGAGTGCGGAGCAATATTTATCGTATTGCGATAATTATTTGTTTACTTCGGATAAATATTTATTTACTTCAAATAAATAGTTTTTCCATCAGATAAATATTTTTTTGAATTAAAAAATGTATGATTTATTTACTGGGAAAACAGTAAAAAAAGGTTTGTAGATTCAACAAATATTTCTTGTCCATTAAGGTTTACAATTATTTGTCTTGTTATTTTTGCCTCTCTTCTTTTTGTCAAGAAACCGTATAGTCAATTGAAGAAATTGCAAAATTAACGAGAAAAATATTGTCAACGTTTGTGGAGAAGAAATGTTTACTAAATGTACAAATCGTTTTACCGTCCACGCGTCAAATAATATGTTTTTCTGGATATGAATACGTACGAATATCTTTTTTATCTAAGTGTGATCATTATTTTTATTATTGTTTCAAGTTCGATCCTCTATTTTCGACGCGCGAAGTATTTTCAAACCGGAAGAGGATATATTACCCTGAAGCGAAGGTTAGGAAAGTAGTCAGAAAAAATGTCTAATGTTAACCCATTGGAAATGTATGTAACCGAAGGATGTATAATTTATACCATATTATAATTATGTTACATTATAATTATAATTTAAATTTGATTCACCTTAGAGGTTTCCTTCCGTATTTTAAAAATAATGCTAAATAAATACTAAAATAAAAAGGTCGACAATTCGCGACAAATTTTATTGTTTATTAGTACCAAGTTTTTATTTGTAAAAAAAAAACATTAGATTTATCATATCGCCAACGCCGTGAACTTTCGAGAAGTTGATTGAATTTACGCGATACGGAAATTGGGAATTGATTTAGGGTGGATGTAGGTTAAGGGTGGTTCAACTGATATTCACCCTCAGGTATAATGCGAAGCGGATATAGTGATTCTTTGTCCACGGACAGACATGTGTTCCGCCTTTGGCATAGCGGGCCACAAACTCGCTATGAATGAGACACAAATTGTCGTACAATAAAAGCTCTTCCGACCCCCTTGCGTGCGGATTTGCGAGCATGGCTGCCATACTCATTCCCCATGTTGCACGAGGGGCGGAGAAACCAGGCGAAGAGGAGGGTTGTATCACAGTATATTTACTAGTTGTGGCGCACAGCCCGAAACAAGGGTTTTGCCTAGGCGCACACGCACGCATGCATACATACATACAAACGGACACATACAACACTCGAAAATTCAACCCCCTCGCATTCTCGGCGAACGATCAACAAATACCATTCAATCTTGTACAAACTCCCTACCAATCACGCGTTATTATTCACGTAAACCCAAGGCAGTATAGTATAGTATTATCCTATAAAGGGATTTATTGGACAGCTTACAAAGTCGTGGTTCGTTCACTGACCTCGGATAAAGGTTCAATCTGCTCCTTCCGCATTTTTCGATGACCCTTCACTTCTGACCCTTGAAATGGAACCGAGATTTTCTTTTGAGGATAAAAAAGTTTTAAATCATTTTTCATGGATTATTTGACAACGAAATAAATTGTCCTGCAATTTTACAAAAAAGATATATAAAAGGTTTTTTTGGTACCGTGATTATTGAAATTAAAAGCCGACGAAATATGTTTGGAGTGAAAGTCAAACTAAAAAAAAAACTATTTGACGATACTATTGTCTATATGACAGTACATGGTAAGAAAGGGTTTATACATTTAACAAACATTTATTGTTTATAAAGGTTAACAAGTTTTTCTTATTAATTAAAAAACAAAAAATTGTCAATAAGGGAGGCCGGGGACAAAAGTAACACGGGTCAATTGTAACAAGCGGCCGCGCAACGCTGCGCATGATCGGACGCATCGGATATGAAGTGAGCAACATTACAGACAT
>JAPYZC010005963.1:0-12143 GCA_030522665.1 Ichneumoninae sp. A BG-2022a | reverse complement strand
GAGACTAATTTTACATAATAATAATTTCAAAATGTTATTAACAAATTGTTGAAAAAAATTGTTCATCAAAATATGTGGTAACTCAACTTTTTTTTTTATAAAAATGATTCGTTCACTTTTCGAAATACGTATGAATGGTTTTCAGATGTTCATCTTTATTTTGACTTTTGCACATTTTTCCATGTAAAAAACAAGACAAATCAAAACAAAGATAAAAATCTGAAAAAATTCATACGTATTCCGAAAAATGAACGAATCGTTTTTATTTTTTTTTAAGTTGAGTTACCACATATTTTGATGAACAATTTTTTTTTCAACAATTTTTTAATAACATTTTGAAATTATTACTATGCAAAATGACTGTTTTCAGTGCCTGTAATAAGTACGAATTTTTCAGATTTTCATAACATTGGGAAGTGTTTGCAATTCTTGCCCGAATTTCTCGAATTTAGGAAAAATGAACAGCACTCGCTCCAACCTCCTTAAATCCGAAGAAGAAAAATTGAACGAATCTTGCCAGCGAAACTTGACACGAAATTCGTGGTGCGCCGGGGCGGATTTTCCATGCATCGCGCGAGTCGAGTCGCTGGGTTGTGTCCCGACGGTTTGGCATGGCAAACGTGTGATACTCTCGCTGGATCGTCGTGCCATCGAGCACCCACGTTCGCGACCGCGAATTAGCATTAACCGAGCGCGAGCGACCAGTGGGACTCGCCACCGCGTTCCTCGTTTCCGGCAATGATCTCATATGCTACTCTCGACTCTCAAACTGCTGCCGTCGCTGTTGCTCCGGCTGCATCCGTTAAATACGCAGATATACGGCTGCTATATTGCCACACGGGAAATCGCGACTGGATGCAGATGTGTTCGCCGACGGGTCGACGCAAAGGCTGAGCCCTCGTCAAAGGGTGGCTCTGGGCGTCAATTGACGCGTGGTTCAAAAAACTCTTTGAAGGGCGTTCGTGCGCATGCGCGCCACTTGATAGAGGCTACATCAACCTCGTCGCTATTCGATGCAACGCCTATAGGGAGGAAGAGGATGAAACACCTTTTTAATAGTTCTGTCTGACGAAAAATTATTATATGCACTTAATGCATCTGTGTATGTATGTGTTAGTGCTTCTGGTGGGTTGCATGAAGAGTCTCAAAAAAATATAAAATAATCAAAGCCTGGGCGGAAGCCCAAGAGGACTTGTTAAAATCAGTGTCTTTTGGTACTTTTTGGTACTTTTTGGTACTTTTTGGTACTTTTTGGTACTTTTTGGTACTTTTTGGTACTGGTACTTTTTGGTACTTTTTGGTACTTTTTGGTACTTTTTGGTACTTTTTGGTACTTTTTGGTACTTTTTGGTACTTTTTGGTACTTTTTGGTACTTTTGGGTACTTTTGGGTACTTTTGGGTACTTTTGGGTACTTTTATATACTTTTGGGTACTTTTGGGTACTTTTGGGTACCTTTTTTGGGTACTCAAATACTTGTCTATTATTTTAAGTACAAAAGAGAAAACACTTTTGTGTCTACTCCATAGTCGGAACGTTTTTCTAAATCCCTGATGGGGATTTAGAATCTAAAAATTTATTTTTCATATAAAATTTTTTTTATTCCCATTGTTCGCAAATTGGGGATACTTTGTAATAATTTCTGAACGTCTTAATTTCGAATTAAAAAGAATATAACGAACATTTTTATCGCACATTATAGTCGGACCCGTCATTTTAGTCAGGCTGATAGGCCGAGCGGTTGTGAAACGGAAGTTGAATATGTACGTCGTACAAATTGGATTGTACGAGTGACATCGCGGATCCGAAAAACTCAGGCGATGTTTTTGCTCCCGAAGTAAAGACTCCCGTTGAATTGGCTCGGGGTCGAGCTGGCAACTGTATTGTGGCGCGAGTAACGACGCAAATTGACGGAATTAAGTCGGGAAAGCGAGGGACGCGCGAATGTATAAATACTGAATGGGAATATCCACCGGAAACGGCGAAAGAACGAATGGATGAGGGAATATCAATTAGTCGCGAGCATTCGACCGTTCCTTAAGGGGTTTGGTTTCTGCACAGTATTTCGTGACACACGATTTTTCATTCTCCGAGTATTGGAAACATAGTTTTTTTCTTGATTCTTGATTGAGTCCATTCTTAAGAGTGGGAGAGACACGCAAGATTCTTATTTTATTAGCAGTAGCAGTAGTGAATTTATTGACAATACATAACACGTAACAGATTTTTTTTTTACCTAATAGACTTCTCTTTACACCTATCGCATTATATTTTTTGGTGTACTCTTATGCTTGCTTGTACATCTTATTTTTTTCTATTATTATTATTACATTACTCGGAACCTTTTTCAAAATCCCTGATGGGGACTTAGAATATAAAAATTTATTTTTGATACATAATTTTTTTATCCCCATTATTCGCAAATTAGGGATACTTTGTAATAATTTCTGTGTACTTTATATTATTTTAAATATTATTTGTAATATTACATTCCGTTTTTCTTATCGTGCTTGCGTTTTATTGCTTACGTGAATGTTATTTTATTATTTTACCCTCTTAAGGACTTTTTGTTCATAAATAATCGACAGATAATATGTTGACATGAGCAACCGTAATGCTTGCGCGTATTCAAAACGTAATTGTAATTGGTACTTGGAAACCAAAAAAAAAAGTACTTGAAGTACCAAACAAGTACTCGGTACTTCAAGCACTGCGTAGCTCTAAAATAAAGTATTGAAATAAAAAGTTCGATAAACATTTTTTTTTTTCGAACTACTTTTTTCGGTACGGGAACGAATATTTGTTACTTAAAAAAAATCTCCCCCTTAACATTTATAACAAACAATATCTGCTTCGAAAAAAAAAATACGCCTAATAAAAATAATGCCGAAAAACGAGTTAAATTCTCATCCGTTGGATTTGCCATTTCGCAGAGTCGAGGTATTTAATTCATCGAGGCTGAGGGGGGGAAAATGGTCCACTCCGATTAGCACTGTAAGTGCGTGGCAAATGGACCAGGCGATATTCACCGCTTTCGCCCTATTCATCGCCCGATCGGCTTCCGGCAATTTTTTTTTATCAACTTTTGCCTCCGCTCGTAAATTGTTGTTAAAAAAAAATGTACCATTTATCCAACTCCGACGGAGTGCGAGAAGCTGTCTGTCGGTTGGCGCGGAGCTATTCACGCCGCTGTGTACGAATCGCGGCCGGTATATCGTCGGTGTTGTGCGATGTAGAGTGCGGACTCTCGCCGACCAAGTGAAAAGGGGACCGAGGCGAATTAATTGCATTGCGATCGATTTAAACGAAATTCCAACCGATCTTATATATATGTATACACACGTGGGTTTATGCGGAGCTCGTGGACGCGCGTCGACGTACTACCGGAATAATGATTGCGCGCGTGCACATAAACTCGAGCTCGTCCATCCTCACTCGTTTACTTCTGTTTTTAGCTGTGTGCAAAGAAGAGTGGGGCAAAATGGACCCCACTATTTTAGACGACACTTTTCATGCCCCACGGTTGTTTAGAAGTATTTATTCCGAGAATCCGAGGAAAATTTGCGATTTGAGGTAAAATGGACTACCCAGTTCGTTCGTGGTAATTAACATTTTTTGTTAATTTTTAACATTTTTTGTTAATTTTTAACATTTTTTGTTAATTTTTAACATTTTTTGTTAATTTTTAACATTTTTTGTTAATTNCATTTTTTGTTAATTTTTTACATTTTTTGTTAATTTTTTACATTTTTTGTTAATTTTTTACATTTTTTGTTAATTTTTTACATTTTTTGTTAATTTTTTTACATTTTTTGTTAATTTTTAACATTTTTTTGTTAATTTTTAACATTTTTTATATATTTTTAGCGATTACACTGTGTCACTCGTTTACTTGTGTTTTAGCTGTGTGCAAAGAAGAGTGGGGCAAAATGGACCCCACTATTTGAGACGACACTTTTCATGCCCCACGGTTGTTTAAAAGTATTTATTCCGAGAATCCGAGGAAAATTTGCGATTTGAGGTAAAATGGACTACCCAGTTCGTTCGTGGTAATTATCATTTTTTGTTAATTTTTTACATTTTTTATATTTTTTTAGCGATTACTCTGTGTCCACAGGGTCCACTTTTCCCACCAGTACTGGCGAGTGTCTCAGCAGTAGTGATTGTTTATAAAAATTTTGTCCTGGTCCATTTTTCGCACAGCAACTTTTTCGGGCGTCCGAACGACTATTTTCAAAAAATATTGGCGTGCCCCATTTTGCCCCGTGTCTCTGGTGCACGATGGACCATTTTGCCCCACGTTCGCAAACTACTCTATACACAAGTTATCGCTATCCGTTAGTTGTTTGCAGCACAAGAAACGCAAGTAATATTGCAAGGGTCCATTTTGCCCCACCAATATTGGCGAGAGTCTTAGCTGTAGTGACGGTTTATAAAAATGATGTGGTGGTCCATTTTCCCACAACAACTTCCCAACAATCTTCCAATCTGAACACTGAAAAGAAAAATCGCTTGCCGGCGGCCAAAGAAAAAGTTTTTTATTTCAATTCTTACAATTTCATATGACATTGAAACAACGACGTCAAGACTGTCAAGGTGACATTTTACCGTTTAAATCCCCCATGGAATTGTAAGAATGGAAACTAAAATTTTTCTCTTTGGCAGCCCTCAATTGAATTTTACTTGCGTCATAGATATTATATTTTTTTTTTTGCAGTGAACGACGATTTTCAAAAATATTGGGGTGGTCCGTTTTGCCCCGCGCCACCAGACTACTCTACACACACGTATGTCGCTATCCGTTAGTTGTTTGCAGCACAGAAACGCAAGGTAGATCGGTTACACAGGTACGAGTCGGCCTTCGTAATGCGGTTTTACTTCGCTGACCCACCTACTAATTTCCACGTGCCACGTGCCGCATTTACCAACTACTCTTCCTCTCTGTTCTCCTCTATAACTATAGATATATATATACGTGTGTACGCTGTTGTATCTCGTGCAGTCGTGCCAACCACCCACTAGACTGATACGACCCGCCTCGGGGTTCGTCACTTCGTCACGTAGCTTTAAAATCGCGTTCGAATTTACACACGCCTCTTCGCGCTCGGCCTAGGATTGATTCTACTCCAATTGCGAATACTTTTGTGTGTGTGTGTGTTTTGTTTCACGCTCATCAGAGGAGCTATTGATATTGAGGTGAATTAGCGATATCGATCGAGAGATAAGAGCGGGGTCGCAGTTGACATAATTACCGACTTGGCGATCTTTTCTTTTTAAGGCGTGGGGCAAAATGGTCCATTAACGATTTTACGCTGGGCAAAAAAGGTCGCGGCGCCAATGATGGACACTGGTCCATTTTGCCTCACAGTTCCATTTTGCCTCTCAATTCCATTTTGCGTTCCATTTTGCCTCACAGTTCCATTCTGCCTCACAATTCCATTTTGCGTCCCATTTTGCCTCATAGTTCCATTTTGCGGTCCATTTTGCCTCACAGTTCCATTTTGCGTGCCATTTTGCCTCACAGTTCCATTTTGCGTGCCATCTTGCCTCACAGTTCCATTTTGCGTGCCATTTTGCCTCACAGTTCCATTTTGCCTCTCAATTCCATTTTGCGTTCCATTTTGCCTCACAGTTCCATTTTGCCTCACAGTTCCATTCTGCCTCACAATTCCATTTTGCGTCCCATTTTGCCTCGTAGTTCCATTTTGCGGTCCATTTTGCTTCACAGTTCCATTTTGCGTGCCATTTTGCCTCACAGTTCCATTTTGCCTCACAGTTCCATTTTGCGTTCCAGTTTGCCTCACAGTTCCATTTTGACCCAAAGGAGTTTATGGCATAAATTTCGAATTCACGACCATTTTGTTTATCGATTCTTTAAATCTATAAACAATTTCGAATTTTCAACAAAATGTATAATTATTTGTCCAACCGGTCAAATAATAATTTAGGAAACTAATTCGCTAATTTTATCGAGGAGGATATATATATATATTTTTCAAAATTTTATTACTCCAGTGGTGAGGAGTTAATGTCTCTGAAAGCGTGCTGATCACGCGATAACCCATCGATAAAGGCCGATCGGCGCGGTAATTCGAGGAGTTCGATGAGTGCCCGCGGTTTTATCGATAATCAACGATTAGCCGAAGTAATTAAATTTTGTATAAGCCGGAGCGCGGCGCGGATCTCTCTGGGTGGGAGAGATCCGGGCGGCTTAGGCAAAGCGTTCGCCCGCGATCGGGGCCAAAAGAGTGAAGGGGGTACCGAACCGTTTTGAGCGAAAGAGCCCCGAGAGCCGGATTGCGAGACTTCGGAGGAAAATCGGAGATAGGATGGTAAAGCCCGCCGGTGGAAAACTATCTTTTAGTCGCGTTACTCGCTTCGAGAGGCGGAAGTCTGGAAAATCCCTGAACCCCGACCGAACTTGCGGGACTGCCGGGCTCTCATTGCCTCCTGCACTCCGCGAAGCAAAAATAAAAGTTTTCGTCAAGGCGTCGCGCCCGCAAGAGGCGTGATTCGGCGCGGGGAATCCCCGTCCGCGAGCGCTAGATCTTCGCCGTGCCTACTTAAACCATCGCTGCGAAACTCTCCTTCAACGCCGAGCTTTCACGGACTAATTAACCGGCTTGGCCTTGCACCGAGTACCGCTCTCCGATTTCGTTTTCAATCCGGGCTGCGTTCAATTATGTATATCGGTTCTGCCAAAACCCCAGGTATTGGGAATCTGAGGTAAATGATGAAAACTATTTTTCTGGTCCAATATATTTTGATCTATATGCTTCGATCGATATTATTGTCATTAGGCTGATACCATTTTTTAAAATTCAATGCATGTGGCGAAATGCATTTTTTTATTATGTTTGTGTCAAAAGTCATAAAAAAAATGGAGGATCGTATCCGCATTTGAAAACTGAGTTAATTTGTCCTTTGAAATATTTTTCTAGAGTTCATAGTAACGGAGTTACAAGCGTTCAAAGTTTTCGGCCAATGACGCGCGCCCGGCAGGTGGCGCGCGCGTCGCGGTAGCGCCCGATTGGTCGATCCGTTATTCGCTCATAACTCGAAAACCATACATCGGATGAAAAAACTTCCAAATACAAAGTTGTTCAGTTTTTAACCACGAACATCACTCTACACTTTTCGAGCGCCAATTCGCCATTACCACGAGTACACGCTAAATGTAAAAAAAAAAATCATACGATACGTGAAATATTTCCATCCGCACGTGTTTACCGTTGCGGAAGATCGACGTGGCCACTTCGCCGTATCCGACGGTACGAGAGCCCCATTAAAACCGCGCACGAAAAGAACGAGAGTAGCAGCGAGAGAACGAAAAACGAGAGATCAGCCCGGGTCGATGAGATCAATAACGAAACTCGGTTGGCGCGAAAGAGAAATGTAGGATCGTATCCGCATTTGAAAACTGAGTAAATTTGTCCTTTGAAATATTTTTCTAGAGTTCATAGTAACGGAGTTACAGGCGTTCAAAGTTTTCGGCCAATGACGCGCGCCCGGCAGGTGGCGCGCGCGTCGCGGCAGCGCCCGATTGGTCGATCCGTTATTCGCTCATAACTCGAAAACCATACATCGGATGAAAAAACTTCCAAATACAAAGTTGTACAGTTTTTAACCACGAACATCACTCTACACTTTTCGAGCGCCAATTCGCCATTACCACGAGTACACGCTAAATGTAAAAAAAAAAAAAATCATACGATACGTGAAATATTTCCATCCGCACGTGTTTACCGTTGCGGAAGACCGACGTGGCCACTTCGCCGGATCCGACGGTACGAGAGCCCCATTAAAACCGCGCACGAAAAGAACGAGCGTAGCAGCGAGAGAACGAAAAACGAGAGATCAGCCCGGGTCGATGAGATTAATAACGAAACTCGGTTGGCGCGGAAGAGAGACGGATAGAAGTGATTAATGATCCGTTGCGATACGTAACCGGAGTTATACGAAGCCCATCTAGCGCCCATCTGCCGTACATTCGATTCGGCCATCCCGCGAGAGAGCAAAAGCGAGAGGTTGGGGAACTTCGCTCCGGCATGATCGCGCCAGATAATTTGAAAATAACTCCCGTGTGGCCAGGTCGAAGATCCTTTCTGCGCCGCTGAGCTGCTCTTCATTCCCGTTCGTTCTTTACTAATTTACTCGCACCGCTGTCCACATTATACGAGCGATGTTTCTATATACGTTCTCCACTTTCTTTTGCATACGAGGTTATCCGGATTACGAAACGAATGTACGTTTTGTCGCGAGTTTTACAAAAGTCGATAACACAGCGAGAACGAGTTAAATGAAAAATTGATAAATGCATTTGGCAGAGATGAGCATTATTCATTGGGTGTCATATCCAAATTGAGTCGATTGATTAGGGTTGTGTGTGCCATTTTTGTCTTTGATTCTTGTCACATGCCACGGTTGCTCTCATGGAACGGTGTGACTGTCGTATCTTAATATATCTGTCACAATCCGGGATCTGTGTCGTAGCCCAGGGCACATGTTTTATATCAGGTCATCTGTCATGTAACAGAGGATTTGTCATATACGGGGTGATTTTTCGTAGCTCAGGGTACCGTTAATAAGTCAGGATATTCGTCATATCGCAGTTGATCTGTTGCAGCGTAGAGTATCCGTTGTAACCCAGGATATCCATCGTATCTCAGATTTGCAGTCATATTCCAAGTTATCCGTCATATCCCAGGTTCGCTGTCATGTACTAGGTTATATGTCATATCCCAGGTTCGCTGTCATATCCTAGGTTATATGTCATATCCCAGGTTCCCTGTCATATCCTAGGTTATATGTCATATCCCAGATTCGCTGTCATATCGCAGATTCTCTGTTATGTCCCAGGTTCTCTGCCATGTCCCAGGTTCTCTGTCATATCCCAGGTTATCTGCCATGTCTCAGACTATCTGCCATATCCCAGGCTACCTGCCATATCCCAGGATATCTGTCATATCCCAGGTTATCTGTCATACCCCAGGTTATCTGTCACATCCCAGATTCTCTGTCATGCCCCAGGTTATCTGCCATCTCCGAGGTTATCTGTCATATTCCAGGTTACCTGTCATGTCCCAGGTTATCTGTCACATCCCAGATTCTCTGTCATGCCCCAGATTATCTGCCATACCCCAGGTTATCTGTTATACCCCAGGTTATCTGTCATACCCCAGGTTATCGGTCATATCCCAGGTTATCTGTCATATCCCAGGTTCTCCGTCATACCCCAGGTTATCTGTCATATCCCAGGTTATCCGTCACAGCCCAGGTTATCTGTCATTCCCCAGGTTATCTGTCATATCCCAGGTTATCTGTCATATCCCAGGTTATCCGTCATATCCCAGGTTCTCTGACATATCCTAGGTTCTTTGACATATCCCAGGTTCGCTGTCATATCCCAGGTTCTCCGTCATACCCCAGGTTATCTGTCATATCCCAGGTTATCCGTCACATCCCAGGTTATCAGTCATTCCCCAGGTTATCTGTCATATCCCAGGTTATCTGTCATATCCCAGGTTATCTGTCATATCCCAGGTTATCTGTCATATCCCAGGTTATCCGTCATATCCCAGGTTCTCTGACATATCCTAGGTTCTCTGACATATCCCAGGTTCGCTGTCATATCCCAGGTTCTCTGACATATCCCAGGTTCGCTGTCATATCCCAGGTTATCCGTCATATCCCAGGTTATCTGATGCATCAGGTTTTCAGACATATCCCAGATTATCTGACGAATACTCCAGGGTACTTGTCAGTGTACTTGCCCAGAAAATATGTCACATGACAGAGTCGCAACCCAGGAAATCAGTCACGCCACATTCTCGTAACCCACGAAATTAGCCCAGATGATCCGCCACGCGCATCACAAAACCCCACATAAAATATACTACTATTCCGGGTTCCAGGTTCCTCAACACCCCGATAAAACTGCTAAGAACAATAAACCTTTTTTTTACTCACACGGTACATTCACTGGAACGTTCGCGAAACGAGGTCGCCCAAAGAAAATATAATCTCTGTCTCCACAGTTCTGGCATCTCCAGGCCGCCTCCATAGCCGAGTTCTCTCCGGCGTGCGATCGACATATGGCGAGCATCGGTCCGTTATGCCCGGAGCTCGGGGACAAAAAAAACTCCCTGCCATCCGACCTCTCCTAGGCAATTTTCTTTCTTCCTCCACCGGCTTCTGCGCTACCGTTCGACCGAGTCCTCGAGTCCAAAGTCCGAGTGGACAAAAAAAAAACTAGCCTCGAATGTATATGGGGCATTCCATACCGATTCCACCTACGTCGGACCTTCGACCTCTTCAATTCGGTTGGTAATTTTTTTTATATAGTTCTAACTCTAAAAATCACTATACATTGGTTTTTAATTAAATTTTTTTTTTTATTTGCATTAATTACAATTTTTCAAAGCGAACATATTTTTAGCCGGTATTAAAAATTCTGAAAAATCCTGTATTAGATATGAACGTTTTTAAGCCTAAAACCAGAATGGTAAAAGGTTAAAATCTGAAAAAATTCTCGAAAATCCTATATCAGGTATGAAAATTTTTTAGCCTAGAGCGAAAGTGGTATCGAATTAGCTTGTATTTTTTTTATGTATATAATTGTAAATAATTTTTAATAATAAATAAAAATAAAAGGTAATTCGATACCACTTTCGCTCTAGGCTTGAAAGTCTTCATACCTGATACAGAGTTTTTGAGAATTTTTTCAGATATTTTCATTTGGGCTAAAAATATGTTCACTTAAAAAAAATCTAGAAGCAAACGTTTTACCATTCCGGGTTTCGGCTTAAAAACGTTCACTTCGAAAAATTCTAATTAATGCAAATTAAAAAATAATAAAAAACATTGGAGTGATTTTTAGAGTCAGAAAAATATTATAAAAAACTACCAAGCGAATTGAAGAGGTGTCGAGGGTCCGACGTGGGTCGAATCGGTATGGAAAGCCCCATATAATCTATACGACCGTCGTTAATGTAAATTAAAAAATAAAAAAAAAAATTGGAGTGATTTTTATTTTTTAATTTACATTAACGACGGCCGTATAGATTACATGGGGCTTTCCATACCGATTAAATAAAACATAAAAAAATAAAAAAATAAAT
The DNA here is from genome assembly GCA_030522665.1 of Ichneumoninae sp. A BG-2022a. Classification (NCBI taxonomy): domain Eukaryota; kingdom Metazoa; phylum Arthropoda; class Insecta; order Hymenoptera; family Ichneumonidae; species Ichneumoninae sp. A BG-2022a. The sequence goes on along the minus strand of JAPYZC010005963.1, from coordinate 1,024 downwards.
AAAATAAAAATGAAAATAAAATAAAATAAAATTTCGATTGATTTTTAGAGAGTCAGAAAAATATTCTAAAAAATTACCAAGCAAATTGAAGAGGTGTCGAGGGTCCGACGTGGGTCGAATCGGTATGGAAAGCCCCATATAATCTACACGACCGTCGTTAATGTAAATAAAAAAATAAAAAAATTTAAAAAAAATTGGAGTGATTTTTATTTTTTAATTTACATTAACGACGGCCGTATAGATTACATGGGGCTTTCCATACCGATTAAATAAAAAATAAAAAAATAAAAAAATAAATAAAATAAAAATAAAAATAAAATAAAAAAAAATTTCGTTTGATTTTTAGAGAGTCAGAAAAATATTCTAAAAAATTACCAAGCGAATTGAAGAGGTGTCGAGGGTCCGACGTGGGTCGAATCGGTATGGAAAGCCCCATATAATCTGCACGGCCGTCGAAGTAACAGAAGAAGGCAATGGTCAGGTCCGGGACAGGCGACCATAAAAAAAAAAACCTTTCCACCTCGCTGCTCGGTTTGCTTCTCGGATTGCCGAACGGCCGGGGATCGGTATGAGGGGAAAGGGGAGGAATATGAGAGAGGAACCGGGCAGGTGCGCGGCACCGACCCGATGGACATCGGTCGGCGCTCTCTCCGGCCGATCTCCGAGCTCCCCTCTCGAGGCTGCGCCAGGCTGTACCGACGATTCTCGCCCGGCAGGAACCGGCGGACCGATCTTCGTGCTACCGATCTGTTCGACGTCTACCTGAATCCCAACGAACCATCTGCCGTCTCGGGAGGCTCCGCCGACGCACACCTTGCGCCGATCCCTGCGGCCTCCTTAATCGGAAAGTTCGGCTTTACCGATTCTCGAATTTCCGAGGCGCGCGGCCGAGATCGGCGACTAGATTGGGAGGCTGAGAAACCGTCCGGATCGCGAGCAGCCGGTCCATGGGGCGAACGGACCGGCGCGGAGAGGAGAGGATCGTGAGAGACTGCAGCCAAAGATCGGTAGGGATCGACATGTG
>JAPYZC010005960.1:0-11541 GCA_030522665.1 Ichneumoninae sp. A BG-2022a | reverse complement strand
AAGCTTGATCCGGGAGCGAAGGCTTATACCGGCCGGGGTAATATACGGCTCGGGACCATTTGGAAGAATCGAACAGTCGCTTCGAGATGAGTGAAACTTGCAATGCACCGATGCAAAAAATATCCGTACATTTGACAACAATCTTTTTCTGGTCAATTCTACAAATTATTTCTTAATGAAAAAAAATTGAGAGACCGAAAAAATGTTCGTAAATTTTTCGAAAAATTTCAAAAAAGCGTCTTGCATTTTTGGCTCCTAAAAAAAGGTATTATCAGTATCCTTTTTTTTACTTGCCCTCTTCCGGCACGAATGTTATCGTTACATGCAGGGTCCGTGCGCTGATATCGGAGCGAAGAAAAGAAGAGAAAAAAAATGTGCCGTCACAAAGTGCTCCGAGAGCGGAGGTTTATACCAGTCTTGCAGCGCACCTCGGAGAAAATATCCGTACATTTACCATTTTTACAATTTCTTTCTCGTTAATTCTAGCAATTTCTTTTTCATAGGAAAACATTGGAAAAGATCGAAATAATTTTCTTCAATTTTTCGAAAAATTACAAAAAAAGTGTCACGAATTTTTGCCTCCCAAAAAGAGGTATTATCAGGGATGTTGAGCAATTCAGAAAAAAAATGTACCTCTCCTCCGTGTAATTGAATTTTAAATCAGCTCGATGACATCGATTTTCTACTGTACACGGTAGCAATTTGAATTCCATGGCCTGGCGGCCTTTATACAGTGACTATGTGGAGATTAATTATACGCTCGGTGAGTCCACAACTGCGTGTGAGGTTGAAATAATCTTTCGATATTGCCGGGATTACGGCCGGATGGGACCCGCTAATTCGCTTTTATATTTACGCGACCATACTGCGTTTTACCGCGTTTATTCGTAATACTTCTCGTGTCCGAGGGACATCGGTGATGGAATTTCCCGCGTAAGGTTGCGTGCATGGGATTTAGAGGAGAGGACCTGGAACTATCCGAGAATGAATACCGTGCCGTCGCGCGATTAACGATAATGCGATTGGTCGATCGTGGGAACATCCGATTGTACTTTATTTGTGCTTTTCTTGCCGGAACACCCGGAGGTAGAAGGTAAGCGTAATCGGAGCATAGGAGAGTGATTGGATTACTGGATGCTGCGACTTACCTCTCCGTAGACATCGCCGTCAGTGTCAGCGTCGAGCATATAGCCGATACGCTCTGCATGTAGTGCACCCATTTGCACAGAAACAGACCCATCGTCCACGAGAACGAGAAGATCTTCGCTATCTGCGAAAAAAAATAATTATTTTTAAACTTGTTCATTTTAGCAGTTCGTTATTTTCAACTTTGTTTTTATTGAAATTTGTTGATTTGCTAATTTATTTATTTGCAAGTAAACAATTTTTTTCCAATATGTTTACTTTTCAATTTTTCTATTTTCAAGTTTGTTTTTATTGAAATTTGTTCATTCGCAGATTTGTCGATTTGCTAATTTATTTATTTGCAAGTATACAATTTTTTTCCAATATGTTTACTTTTAAATTTGTCTATTTCCAAGTTTGTTTATATTGAAATTTGTTCATTCGCAGATCTGTTGATTCGCTAATTTATTTATTTGCAAGTAAACAATTTTTTTCCAATATGTTTACTTTCAAATTTTTCTATATTCGAGTTTGTTTATTAAAAAACAAAATTAATTTGCTGAAAAAATGCTCCAAGCATCTTCGACTCGAGGGAAGGTCTGTGCGTCGATACCGATTCAGCAGCGCCCGTGAGATTCAATTAAGAAAATTACAAACGCTCAAGAACCGCGCTCCCGTACGGGGCTTTTCAACCGCGAATTTCATCAACTCGAGTCGTAATGAAGTATTATTCTATGCCATAATAAAAAAAACCTTTAAAAAAGTGGGGCATTCGCTGCTGCGCGAATTTCATAGGACGAAACCATGATAAGGGAACGAAGTAATATCCAACCTTTTCCCCGCTGTGGTTGGGCTCCGAAGAGCGTAAGAAAATTCCCCATCGCTCCCGGTACGACGAGTGTACCGTTGCCTTAACCGAATTTCACCGTGGCACAACTCCTCTTATTAGCAATTTTACCCGTAGCGACTCCGGTACTCCAGCCTGGAGTCTCTATGCTCTAAATTCTCGTTGGAACGATGCGAGCGAGCAATCTGTACCCTCAGCCTTTTTCCACTCCAAATTGTTTTATACTCGATATTCTCTCCGCCCTCACTGTGTCACACATATGCGACGCTGCACTGCTGTAACATATGTGTAACACATATGTGCATCGTACTCTCGGTTCCTCGGGGACTCAAGATCTTTCCTATTTTCTTTTTTTACACCTCCGTACACAGAGGATAAGGGTCTCGAAATAGTTCCATCCGCTTTATGCCTCTTTTCACTGTGTTCACATCTTCCTTCCACTGCGCGAAATTCTCATTCTACCGAGTCTCGGGGGTGGAGAAACGCTCTCCAATTGCGGAAACTCCATCCCCTCTGGAGTTGTTTACGTGCGTGTAAAATAAAAAAAGAAAAGCTGGAATTGAATGATTGAACGCGGAAAGGCGGATAGCTCGATTATCGTGATTATCGACTGTTGATTGCGATTCGTAAAATGAACTTGCGTTCATTTTTCAGAAATAAAAAAAAAAAATTATAGAGTGGAATCTCTCACATGTCAGTCGATCCGGGGACAAGTAAGCTGTCGCACGTGCACCAATCTGCGTTGCCACCGTCCTGCCTGGTTCACCCGGAACGCTCGATTATTCTATAACTTTTTCATAGCTTTTATAGCTTTTAATTATTCCTTTAGAATTTTTGGGATGAATATTTTTTGCGAACGGCATTGACTTTTTTTTATGGGTCATTCGTCAACTGCCTCGACTCTCGGCGAAGGGGGAGGGGGAGAGGGGAGGGGCGAATTTTGCTACCGATAGGGAATGGAAGTCCCGATAATAGCTTAATCCTATTATTACATCACTATAGTTGCGGTGCGAACTGCAGGAGTTCCGGGCCGACCTTCCTTATCGAAAGTCTTCCAGACCGAAGTGCTTCGGTATAGTATATATATAGTACATATTGTATCCCTAAAACAACAGTGGAACATCTCTTATGGGATTACCATACAAATTGTTATACTGTTGTTTTAGGCGTGCTATATTACATTATGCATGGACTATATAGAATATATACTATATGTACTATATATGTAGGAGAGAGCGGGGCAAAATGGGGCAACGGGGTTTTTGGGCAAAACTACATTTTCCAATCATTTTTAGATCGGACAAGGTGGCAAAACTGGGCAGAAAAGCCTGATGTATCCGATAGGGCATCCAAAAATTATTGGAAAATGACGTTTTGCCCAAAAACCCGTTTTGCCCCGTTGCCCCATTTTGCCCCGCTCTACCCTACTATATACACTATATAAATCTATTGCACCTGAATAAATCACGTGCAGTGCTGTCGTCCTGCCTGGTCCCATTGAACATATCGGATAGTCCCAATCGTTGTGAAAGATTCCACTGTATTTGTATTACTATTGTACGTAATACTGTTTATATATTTTTTTATTATTATTATTTAGCAAAATACGATTGGATTATTACGGTGAAATTTGGGGGAATGAAGATTTTTCGTGACAGCGTTCGAATGGTTAATTGTGATTCGTTCATCAACTGTCTCGACGCTCGGGAGAGGGGAAGGGAGGGGACGGAGTTTTGCTGCCGATAGGGAATAGAACTTCCGATAATAGCTCAATCCCATTATTACATCGTTATGGGTATGGTGAGAAATACAGGAGTTCTGGGCCGAAGTTGCTTATCGAAAGCCTTCAAGAGCAAAGTGCATCGGCTTGGTTATGTATGTTTATATACATTATATATATACATATATTGTACCAGAACGCAGTCTTAGCGTTGATCGATCGATCTATCACGAAGGAGCGTCTCGGACTTACACGGAAACTATATACGTATTTAACGTACAAAAAAAAAACACTTTTCACGATAAAGAAAAGCCTTTTTACGGTGACGCTCAAAATCTGCATTATCGACAACATTATTTTTTGCCTCCTCGAAGAGGAAGTTGCAAAAAAAATCGTAATTTTATTGTCGAAGTACTTGAAGTAGCCTAAAGCGTTTAGCGATTTTCAGCTGCACACTGTAAAAAAACATTCACATGAAATCTAATGTACTGGTAGTGGAAGTTTTGATGCATAAACTGGTATAGCATCTTTCAGGGTCAATTATTATGAAAAATTAATGTCCTGTACATTAAAAATATTGGGAACACCTTACTTTTAATAACGTACTTTAATTTCAACGAAAAAGTGTATTAATTGTTATTTCGATATTATTATTATTTTGCATAATAACTCAAAATTTACCATCTTTTTTTATGTTTGAAAATTGCATCGGAGAAGTCGAGCCCGATGCGCTCGTGTACGAAATTCAACATTGTTTTTTCACGAAAACATAGCGTTCCGCATGAAAAAGCAACGTGGGCGATCAATGTGAAAATGTCATCCTCACCCGTGTATGTGTGTGAGTATTTTTTTCAATTAATTTTTTTTTGGGACTTTCGATCCCGACGGTAGTTACGCGGCATTTAAACGGTGCACGGGGGAAAATGAAATTCATATCGCCGCAACTGTTCGCGGCAGCGTCACTTCACTGTTGTATTACTGTACGTGTAACCATTGATTCTCTACAGCGTGATCTCACCTGTTGCGGCACCCGCAAAATTCCTTTATATTTACCCCCTTGTGCCTGCTCTGCACAGATCGCGCTTTGTGCTGGCCTCGACTATGCATCAGTTCCAAGAGCCCTGTCCCATATATGTATATGTATATAGTTCGAGATTCAATTTTCCCGGTGGAAATTCATTGTGGCGAAGGGAGGAATAGCTCCGTATCGGGCAACATAGCGAAATTCACTGCATACCAGCCTTCGAGAATTGTTGAAGTTTCCCATAGAAGCTGTTGGATAACGCGAACCCACGTGCGCCCCTTTGTGTTTTACAAGCGATGTTAGCAGTGCGCGAGTTTCATTAAAGAGTAACTCGATTGACGTCGCAACACCAATTTTCTTCTCCACTGGGAATTTTTAAGGCTGCGCGAAAAACAGCAGTTTTACATTCGTAGAACAATTAAAAATTAGTAAAAGTCATATGTCATTTTTTATGGCTGATTTTTATTACCATTGTGACGAAAAAAAATACAATAATATTGTTGCGTATTATTTTCGCTACACGATCGTTTGCAATTTGCATTTTATTTTTTCCATATTTATCGACTTTTTTTTTTTTATCGTACTGGGCTACGAAATTTTTACAGTGAAAAAAGGCTGCGATCCACCGTGGGAATGTTACATGTTCGGGCGATTGGCGGAGTCGCTGCGATTCGCAGGGCGAAAGCGATTTGTCTGTGGTAATTGACGTGATAGCGTGGAAACTCCCGGAGCGCGAATTTGTCGAACTGCATCGGGTCTTGCGTGAATTGGTAAAAGAATTATTGTGAAAGCGCTGAATTGGAAATGCTGGTAGAGCGCGTACGGATTTCGCTTCTCAACCACCAGTCTGGTATTTAATTTCGTTCGAATAATTTTTATCCCGAAATTATTTTAAAATAGGTCGTTTCCTTGTATCAGATTTAAAATGTAAATATGTATTCACCGTGCCGAGTTCGTTCTCGCGCGGGCGAAGCCACTGGGATAGGACGAGGGTTCCGTGGTCTTTAGAAAATAAAAAATGTAACATAGTAAAATAATTAACAGCTGAGACGCTTGGCCGTTCAGGACGAATAGCGAGGTAGAGAGAACAAAAAAACGGCGGGTGCGCGATGTCCGTGGCTCGGGCGAGTCTAGACTAGTAACGCAAACACCGGGGGTCGTCGCTAGGTTACTCTACTGCTCTACTGCTGTACGTTCAAGGGCGTCCTGGCACGCCAGTTCGAAATAGTAAACAGGGCGTAAAGTAACGGTGAAAATGCTCGGACACGTCCCAATCATTCCTACGCAGATTTGATTTATTCTGAATTTAAGCATTAGTAATCCAACTTCACACTTATAATCGCATCTACAAACATTGTTTGATGCACGGAAAAAAAGTTATAGAATGTTTAAGCCTACATTATTTTCTAATGTTGCATTTTGTAAAGAACAGACGATATCGTGTCCGGAAAATGATACAGGCTTTACTATACACGCGACCGAATAATCGGACGGCTCGAAGAAGTTACGTTAGACAACTTTCTACGTAGCTTATCTTCAGTATCGTTTCGCATAAATATATTTTGTTCCATTGATTTAATTAATAAACCGCAAAGACCATTACGATATTAATTACGAATGACAATTGTGAATGTCGACTGTAAGAAAATCATAGCAGTAGAGAAGTAACTTGTCGAAAAATCCCGACAGAGGAACAGCTGATCGCGGACGTGTGCGCATCCTCGCAGCGCAGTGTCCGTCTGTGGATGTTCAGTCGACGCCGGGCGCTCGCGGAGTGACGGTCGATCTGCGCAATTATTTTTTTTATCCGTGTACATTTTCGCGGTTTCACGAAGATTTTTTTCTCTACATCGATATAGAATCGGTTGTGGAGTATCGAGGGACGATAATTAACGCGGTGGCCAGTTGATTAATCCATTTTGCAGATCGGGTTTGACCGCTGGAGTTTTTTTTCTTTCTAACGGCACCGGCGAGCTGCGAGAATTTTGTTAACGTACAATCTATCTCCCTCTACTTAATACAGGGTATAATATTGTGCAACAAGGGCCGACAGTTGGCGACTGTGACGAGCGAGGTTTGCTGCCCGAGCGAAGCGAGGGCGGCAAACACACGAGTCGTAATTGCCAATTCGGCCCTCGTTCCACATCATAGTTGGTGTAACAAGTGTATGAATAGTGGTGCTTTGAATAGTAGTTTTGCGGGGCGAACAGCGAAAAGGGAGGTTATAACTTTTCCTCCCTATAGACGAAAGTGAAATCCCCAAGGACGAAAGTGAATGAATCGCGAACTGCGCATGCGCAACGCACCTTTCTACACTGCTGTGAAATTAGCAACTTTCGGGCCGCAAAACTGACATGAAATGGACCGTTTTTCGTGCACGTGTTATAAAAATCACGATTGTTAAGGTGATTGAAATAGTGATAAATAGATTTGAATAATGTTCGATCAAACCGTTGTGAAGTGTTCAAGTGTCGACAGTGAGCGGCGAGTGGAAAATACAACGTTGGAGCTTGTGGCGTTCCAATTATACGTTTTGCACCGAAAAGCTCGAGTGGCCCTAACATTTTTCGCGTTCGAGAGATCTACTCAAACTGATCACATATTTCGACGCAATCATCGTTGAACGCGTCAATCGGCGTAGCAAATAATACGACGTCGACCGTCATCGCATTCGTCGGGCCGGTGAGTACACGCTAATTACGACATCTATCTCTATATTTTGTCACTTCCGGCTCTTTGTTTTCCGAGCGAGAGAAAAATAGCAATCGAAAGATAGTTATGATAAAAATCATTTTCAAAAACAGTCCGCGACGAATAGTCCGCAAATATCCGCATATTAAAATTTTTTATATTTGCGATCTTCAGAATTATCTAAACGAGAAATTCGGATAATACAACATATCCGGCGAACCTGGTATAAGCGATATTCCTCAATCCCTCAACGTCCCGCTCGCGCCTCGAGTTACCTCCATAATTCGATATTACACGCATAACAACATCGAGTAAGACAAACCCCCGTTCGTAGCTACAACGGTCCGAAACGCGTCCGTGGGCGTTGCGGACCGGTCAGTAAACGCTATTTACGTAATCTACATCTATATTTTCTCACTTCGATTGTTTGCTTTCCCACCGGGAGAGAAATATTAATCGACGGATATTTATTTTTAAAACATTTGAAATGAATCGTGGTGATAAAAAAAACAGTTGGCAATGATCTGAATTTTTAGTTAAAACATTTACGATCTTAAGAATAATATAACAAACCACCCGCATAACGCATATCCAGCGAACCCGATATACGCAATATTTCTCAATCCCTCACCGTCCCGATCGCGCCTCCAGTTACCTTTATAATTCGATATTACGCGCATAACAACATTGAGTAAGACAAATCCCTGTTAACGTAAAAACGACGGAACGTCAGGGGGTGTTTCGGACTGGTGAGGACACGTATATGCGTAATCATTTAAATATTTTTTCACTTCGAATATTTGTTTTCTCAGCGTCTGAGAAATATTAATCGACAGATCTTTTTTTAAAGTATTTTTTGTATGTTCTATCGTACATCCTCCTCGGGTTTTTACCTAACCCGTCCCTGGTTTAAGTAAAATATTTATTTGATTTAAATAAATATTTATTTCATTTAAGTAACTATTTACTTAATTTAAGTAAATATTTATTTAAATCAAATAAATATTTTACTTAAACCAAATAAACGATTGCCGTCAAATAATTTTTTTTTCTGGGTGTACCCGCATTTCACTAAGCTACCTAACTTCCAGTGCGTCCGCAGCCGACTTAGCTACACCGTACCGCATTTGCCGAGGACACGGGGAAACTGTGGAAAACCCGTGTCGGTACAGACGGCCCTATATTTTTCTGATGCCTCAATGTTTTAACATCAAGAACTCATAAAAACTGGTCTGCCGCTTAACATTCGATGTGCAAGCCGGTGTGGGGCTAAGCGGTCACCCATCCGTCTACTGTACGCAAGCAAAGCTGCTTAACTCGGGAGACCGCCGAAGCCGAATCGACAGATATTTATTTTTAAAAATCATTGAAATAATCAAAAAAAAAAAACAGTCCGCAAAGATCTGAATTTTTTGTAAAAACATTTTTTATTTTGTAAGTGTAACGAGATACTCGAATAATGCACATTTAACGAACTCGATCTACGCGATATTTCGCAATCCCTCAAAGTGTGCGTCGAGTACCATTTTCAAATCGGTTGGTTCTCAAATGTGTTTATTTTCAAATTTGTTTGCGTTCAAATTTGTTTATTTTCCATCCGAGTTTCCACTAAAAACATTCACGATCATCGGAATAATATAACGACCCACTCGAATACCGCACATCCGAAGAGCCCAACATGCGCTACATTTCTCAATCCCTCAAAGTCCCACTCTGGCGTCCAGTTACCGGGGCAATTCTCCAACGCACGTGTAAAAAAAAAAAAACAAAAAAAACACAAACCCCCGTTATCGTAGCATCCGACGAAACGTCCGTGGGGAGTTTGCACAGTGAAAATTGCCTCGACACGTGAAATATCAGTGAAAATGTGTTGAGCCGTTGAAAACTTCGAAAGTCCGTTGCACGCTGCGCTCGCACGCGGGCTTTTCCGTTATATAGTATCGCCGATATTACGGAACGATACGGTCGGCTGACACTGATCCGTTGTATTATACCACTCGACACGTGTGTGGCATACCAGTGGCCCGCGAACCCTTCATCCGCAGTATTATCAAATTTCGACGAACATTTCGACAGAACGAGATGACCCGGTGCGCCGAGAGGCGCGGTAGGGGGGGGGGGGGCGGAGCGACGGGTAGGACTGGTGCGAGAAACCAGTCGAAACGCGCTCTAACCGGTAACGCTTCGACGGCGTCGAGGCTGCTAATATAATCGCGTGCACTGCGCCACAGGAACGATACCGCAGCCAGCGGTTAGGCGCCGTCCACGGCCAACGTTCTCTACTCTCCCATCCCCCGTTTTGCACCAACAAACCCCTCAGCCTTCCACTTCTTGCCGGCGGTAAAATAGATTTTACAAGGATGAAATTTTCCTTCCGGTTGCCGTAGGTACGTGTGGAGCGGCATGGGAATTTCCTCGGCGCTGATATAACCGACAGGCAGAAGGGGGGGGGGAGGCCTTTTCACAACGCGTTATGAAAGGGTTTCCCGTTACCTCTAAAGCTCTAGGGTTCTCACTCCTTAATTAGGACGAGCGAAACTATCGTCCTTTGCGATGAGTTTCGCGCGCTAATGAGCAATTCCAATATACGCTTTTCACACCACTTGCCGTATTCACTTTAATTCGGTTCGCGATGGTAGATTCGGTTGGTTTTCTTTTTTTTTTTTCGACGGCCGGGCTTCGAGGGCGATCAATTTTACGGGCGAATGGTTTACTGCCAATTAATAGGTGATACATTGTGCGTGTTTTATGTACGCGAGGTATCGTATTGTTGTTTTATTAATTTTTTTATCGCAGCGTACCACTGATTTTATCTGAACTGTGCGGTTTTATACACCGTTTCATACGGGGCTCGGCGTTTGTCGAGATAAATGGGCATAAAAAAATTGCGCTTTTTTTTCTTTCCGCGACCGAGCTTCATTCATGCGGGATACATTTTATGGGCAGCTGCCCTTTTTAATGGCGAGTGGTTTACTGCGAATTAATGGATGATACGTTGTGCATGTATTAAGTACGTAACGTGTCGTATTATTATTATTATTTTTTAGTCTTTATTTTTTGTCGCATTAACATCAAAGGTTTTGAGCGACCACATTGAGTATAAATTTATTTTACTTTTATGTCTTGTTGTTTGTAGTCGATTATTGACTGTGGTTTTGCTTTATATTTTGTTGTACATATCGGATTTTTTAAGGATTTCGATTGTGTCGTATTATTGTTTTATTTATTTCGTATCTTCGCATAGCACTGATTTGATCCGAACTATTCGTGTTTATCCATCGTTTTATACGGGACTCGACGTTTTTGGTGATAAATTTAATCCCCCAAAATTTGTAGGCACACGGTAGATTTCGCACCACAATCAATTTCAACTGGATGCGATTTTCGAATGTTTTTTTTTTTTTTTTTTGAAAATTCAAAGTCGACATCAAAGAAATCTCGAAATATTTGTTTTTAGTTTTTCCCGCCGAAACCAAAGATTCCTCCGTGACAAATCGAATCGGTTCGGCACACACGTGCAACTATGATTAAATATGTTCCACGACACTGTGTCACGTCCTCCTCGTCGTTCTCGTTATCCGAGAGTGTTCTCGTTGATCGATCCTCAAGTCCCCTCGGGATCTCGATAGAAGAGCCTGGCAGGGGAAAAAAAGAGTCTAGGTCCGAAATAGACTGAGGTCCAAAAAAAAAAAAAAAAATTTCGAATCCCCTCCCGAGAGGGTCGTGCAATTCAAGCCTTACCATAAAGCACGAGCACCCTCCGAGAACACAGATATAAACATAGTGAGGCCGGGTAGAGTCGGAGGCCTATCGCTCGTCCAATCGGTCGAATCTTACGGGCAATTTTTTCGCGCCAACTAAATTTATTACCTATACACACCACTTTTGTCCCGACCTGTGTTTTTCTCGCATTTTTCATAACAACATCGCCCTTTGGGAGAACCTCGAGAACTCGTGTCCCTTCCCGATACTCGCCGTCGAATCTGCCCGACTTATTCGTTACATAACTCGAAGGGCAATAAGAGGAGGAGAAGATAAAAATCGAAGGAGCCGCGGAGAACCTTCGGGGAATTCTCAGTGGCCGGCAATAGCATATTTCGTCCTTTGATTTCATTACCATAATTCTCCTCGCGA